>CAIGRK010062759.1:0-17500 GCA_903798315.1 Fraxinus greggii
GTGGGGTCGACGCGTTGGGTGTACCTATTGATGGAAGAGGGTCTCTTAGCGCTCACGAGCGATGACGTGTCGAAGTGAAAGCCCCTGCTCATCTTCCTATTTATAAGCCACAGCTCACTTCGACGTTTCTCCATTTTTTTTTCATCTATCTATGCAATGATACAAGACTCCTCCTTTGCTTTAGTTCTCTACCGCTTGTGAAGAAGGTGCCGAAAAGAGTACAAATCCTTTTCTTTCGTATTGCAAAAGTAATCTGTGTTCTTGTTCTGTCAAAGGTCGCCTTTGCACTGGGGTATCTCGTGATGGACGACCTTAGTCGTGCTGTTGATCAATTCTACCCCTCTTCATCAGGAGGAGGGGGGTCCAGTACACCCCCGGGACCCTCTGGGGATTCTTCTTTATTTCCTTTTGCTTCACCCCACCTCAATGAGACCGGGGTAAAGGCCGAGGACTCAGGCCACACTGTAGCCCACCCTACTACCGAAAATGCTCTTCAAACGTATAAACGGGTTCTTCAGGATCACGCCGCAGTAGCCGATCTGTTGCAACAGATTCACCGCGATCTGCGCACAACCGTTCCGGGTGGGTTCCAAGCCGAGAGTCTCGCAGAAATGTTGGAGACAACCCATGGTCCCGAAAAAATGACCGAAATCCGTCAGAGTCTAGAAACGCAAAGGGCTCAAAGTCCCTACTTTAGGGAAGTCCAAGTGCATTTTCGAACTCTACGGAATTCGGGCGGGACAGAGATGCAACTCCGCAAGGAGTGGCAAGGTCGCGCGTAAGTTTAGGAGGCAAAGGATCCATAGTACCTGCAGCCTCCCGGACTGAATATTCATCATTTTGGAAAGTGGGGGAAGGACAAAGGAAATAGCGATGCCTACATTAAATCAATTGATTTGTCACGCACGGTAGAGTAAAAGATTCGCCAGGTGTGAAATCCCATTGTATTCGAGGAGTCAGGGATTTGCTGGGAATTCCTCTTCTAATTTTAGAGTTATAGTAGTCTTTTTGAAACAGACAGTTCAAAGTGCTTATTCTATATATACTGGAAAAGCCAACTCATGAATTCACTCTATTTTCATTACGAAGATGTATCGCGTCAGGATCCGTTGCTCAAACCGAATCACACCAACGTTATGGAAGTTCCTGGATTGTGTAAAATAAGAGTAGTACCAAAGGCAGCACCTTCTATCAAAAATGGAAAATTGGCTATGGAGATTCCGCGCGGTCAGAAATTAATACAGACACAAAGGTTTTCAACAGGAAAGTCGTTTCGATCCAATCCATTCTTGGGGTCAAATAAAAAAGGATATGTCAGTGACTTAGCACGACAAAGCACTCTCCGAGGGCATGGAATGTCTAATTTTTTGGTCAGAATCTCCACAGTAATGTCTCTGTTAGATTCTCCGGTCGAAATACGGGAAAACTCCATTCAATTCTCGATGGAAACGGAGTTTTGCGAATTCTCCCCAGAACTGGAAGATCATTTCGAGAGCTTCGAACATATTCGAGGGTTCAATGTGACTATTGTCACTTCGGCCAACACACAAGATGAGACTTTACCACCGTGGAGCGGCTTTTTGCAAAAAGATGAGGGGGAAACTCAGTAAGATGTCGGAGAAGCGAAATATACGCGATCACAAACGTAGATTGCTCGCGGCTAAATATGAATTGAGACGAAAGCTTTATAAAGCCTTTTGTAAAGATCCCGATCTTCCTAGTGATATGCGGGACAAACATCGTTATAAGTTGTCCAAGTTGCCAAGAAATAGTTCCTTTGCACGAGTAAGAAACCGATGTATTTTCACGGGTCGCCCTCGTTCTGTATATAAGTTCTTTAGAATTTCTCGTATCGTTTTTCGTGGATTAGCATCTCGAGGTCCTTTGATGGGCATAAAGAAATCGTCTTGGTAGCAACCAAAAGAGTTAGCTCCGCTGCTGGTCTACAAGCAAGGTAAGTAGGTCCATTACCGGCCGGCTTCGGACCTAACGGAGTAATCCCTTGATCTCGGATCGGAGATGCTAACAGGGCGGGAATCGAAGTGGGGGACCTCTCTATCGCCTGTGTCTATCTCCTGTCAAGTATGCTCCCCAGACATAGACTACGTACAGGGTAGTACTCTTGGAAAGATAGAATATCACCGCGTGAACATAACATTAAGTTACGAATGTAACTCCCGGGGTATCGACCACTCTTCTAAATATAGTAAGGCGGAGAACTGTTGTTCATTGGAGCGCCGGAGTGCGGAGGTTGTTCCCATCATTGAAGTCAGAGTGTGGGACTGAGCCTTCCGAATGAGAAAGAAAAAAAGTGCTTAGTTTCGTTGGAAAAACCAACGCAAATATCATATTGACTTTCTCTCGCCCTACTTCTAAAGATAGATAGAAAAGGTTGGAGAGAGTGACTTTATGAAATTCTCTCCTTTTAGAATTCTTTCTCCCACACACCTTTGCCCTCTTTCACCGAGGAGGAAAGAATAATCTTCCAAGGCGGGCAGAGACCTAAATTTCCATTAGATTTTTTCCTAAAAATTTCTTGCAGCAAGATGATCAGTCCGAGAGTGCTGGAGAGAAGAAAAGAGAAATCGATAAAAACCTTTCTGATTCGGTCACCGAGCAGTCGGACGACTCTTCAGTAACCCAGGATGCAGGATGACCCGATCCCTTCGACGCTGTATACCCCCTCCATCCTTCGGAGGTGGAAGAAGGGGTACTACCAATTTCTATTTATATATATTAGGGCCCCAGAACGCCAAAAGGTGGGGGAGCAAGAGTTGTCACAATATAAAAGAGAAATAAATAAATGACTATAAGGAACCAACGATTCTCTCTTCTTAAACAACCTATATCCTCCACACTTAATCAGCATTTGATAGATTATCCAACCCCGAGCAATCTTAGTTATTGGTGGGGTTTCGGTTCGTTAGCTGGTATTTGTTTAGTCATTCAGATAGTGACTGGCCTTTTTTTAGCTATGCATTACACACCTCATGTGGATCTAGCTTTCAACAGCGTAGAACACATTATGAGAGATGTTGAAGGGGGCTGGTTGCTCCGTTATATGCATGCTAATGGGGCAAGTATGTTTTTCATTGTGGTTCACCTTCATATTTTTCGTGGTCTATATCATGCGAGTTATAGCAGTCCTAGGGAATTTGTTCGGTGTCTCGGAGTTGTAATCTTCCTATTAATGATTGTGACAGCTTTTATAGGATATGTACTACCTTGGGGTCAGATGAGTTTTTGGGGAGCTACAGTAATTACAAGCTTAGCTAGCGCCATACCTGTAGTAGGAGATACCATAGTAACCTGGCTTTGGGGGGGTTTCTCCGTGGACAATGCCACCTTAAATCGTTTTTTTAGTCTTCATCATTTACTCCCCTTTATTTTAGTAGGCGCCAGTCTTCTTCATCTGGCCGCATTGCATCAATATGGATCCAATAATCCATTGGGTGTACATTCAGAGATGGATAAAATTGCTTCTTACCCTTATTTTTATGTAAAGGATCTAGTAGGTTGGGTAGCTTTTGCTATCTTTTTTTCCATTTGGATTTTTTATGCTCCTAATGTTTTGGGGCATCCCGACAATTATATACCTGCTAATCCGATGTCCACCCCGCCTCATATTGTGCCGGAATGGTATTTCCTACCGATCCATGCCATTCTTCGTAGTATACCTGACAAATCGGGAGGTGTAGCCGCAATAGCACCAGTTTTTATATGTCTGTTGGCTTTACCTTTTTTAAAAAATATGTATGTACGTAGTTCAAGTTTTCGCCCGATTCACCAAGGAATATTTTGGTTGCTTTTGGCGGATCGCTTACTACTAGGTTGGATCGGGTGTCAACCTGTGGAGGCACCATTTGTTACTATTGGACAAATTTCTCCTTTTGTTTTCTTTTTGTTTTTTGCCATAACGCCCATTCTGGGACGAGTTGGAAGAGGAATTCCTAATTCTTACACGGATAATTAAATTCAAAAAAGAAAAAAAAAAAGCATAAAAGTGAAGAAAATTCTGACACCAATCATTTACGAGTGAGTATTACACCAAGAATTGACAAGCGGATGAGTTTTCTAGTTGGCTATGTTGATATAGCTTAGATAAGGAAAATATACTATAGGGTAGGGCTGAACTTTCAAATCCGGGGGCTTTGTCCCCGAAACTCCCCTCTCCCCCCCGTCCCTTACTCGGCCTTTGAAAGCCAGAACATTCGCATAGAGGAGTATCTGTATCACGCATGCTCCTCCACTTATGACAAAATGACCTTCTATCCTCTTCTAGGAATTCCTACCCCTATAAGAAAGATAAGAGAGGGAAAAAAAGTGGAAGAGTATTCTGCATGAATATGCTTCTGCACTGGGAATATCTCATAGCGGGAAGGCCCAGAGATCATAAAGGAGGGGATGGGAATGGAGGCATTCCAGCCCAACATACTCCGGTGAATGGGTCGAGAGAGATAGGGGGGGGGAGTGGGATACAGGAAGTATAGTGAACAGTTGAGTGGCTATCCAACCATTCAATCGGCTATGGGGGGTTTTAGCAAGCGGGTAAACCGATGATGACTAGTACAAACTTAGGTAGGTCGATCGTCGCTCATCCCTCGTCTTCTCTCCCGTGAAGTGATTAATCCCTAAAATTGGCATGCAATCCCTATGGAAAAGCAAGTATTCCGATTGGAGGAAATTTCCACCCTCTAATGATCCATTCCGCCCTTCCCTATAGCCGGAAAGGTATAAAATATTATGTTATGGATTACTTTCAGTAGTTCTTCCACCCCCTCCTGTTCCACCTATCCCTTCACTCCCCAGGGATTCCGTACAGCTAGACAATCAAGGTTCATCGCTCGGAGGGAGGGAATAGAAGCAAGCATTTTCCGTTCAGTCGGTAATGAATCAATACGCAGGGAAAGTTTGAATGGCAAGTCTCGGGCAGGCTCATATTGGTTGGGTATGCTACTTTCATAGGCGAGACTTTCCAGAAGGTCTTCAAGGTAGATATGCTCTTCTTCTCAGAAATACCACATACTCTTTTTTGGTTTTTGGTCAGGTAGCACAGAAGGGAGAGTTGGCCGAGTTGAAAGCCTGGTTGCATGTGACTGAGTGGGGAGAGGGGGGCGAAGAGATCCGCAACTTTCACTTTGATCTTCGACTTGAACTTTCACTGCAAAATTGCACTTTTTTTTTCGTCTTTCTTTTTCTAGTAAGATTTCAATATCATCCTTCGTGAATCTTTAATCCCCATGTTCGTCATGCTATGAATATAGGTAGGCAAATTACGCCATTTCTTTTGAAGGGTAACGTTCATCTGATATAATTCACTTTCACTTCGAAAGCATCTTTTGAAATTGTTTTCCCACTTTTTTGTTCTTATCCATCAATCGAAGAATTTTCAGAATTCAAAAGAATTTCTGACGTCCGCTTTCCTCCAAAAGATATTTATAGCAAGCAGCACTGCACTACTACTAATTCCCGTTCGATAGGTTCCCATTCGGGGGCTTCAATCAGCATTTCGTCCCATGCATCGGGAATTGGTCAAAATCAACTGCTTCTTAAGCTTTTGAATTTTGCTCTCGAATTGACTATTGAAAAGGAAGGGATGTTGGACTTGGGCAGAAGATTTGTATAAAGAAGTGAGTGAATATCGATGGCCTTTGTTGAACAGAGAGCGAACGGATGGCAAGTGACTTTGATCTCACGCGGGCCTATACTTCGGCTGGGGGCTGGGCTTTGACAGATCAAGACTGGGGCTTCGTTTAGCCGCCTATGTAGTAGAAAACTCTGAGTTCGACGTTGAATAGCCATAGTGAGTTCATCACCAGTGGCATAAGCAGAGGAGGCATATGCGGGGGGAAGAAAGGAAATTTACCTCACTTCTTAGGATCCAATTCCAGTTAAATCCGCAACAAAGCCAGCACCGGAACCCGTTGCTTTCGTGGGATCAACTGCTCCTTTTCGATATAGAACTGGATAATCACAAACTGCCTTTGCCTCTATCCCTACTTCTGTAGGGGGCTCGATCTCTAAATGGATCTGCTATAGAGCTACTCTCGATATGCTTGGGACTCCGCATCTTATCTTATGGATTTGGAATCGAGCGAGATGATATGCTGAAACGGGTGTTAGCTTAAACCGCCATAGAACGAAGCTTAGCCGTCGCCCATATGCTAGAGATTATGTTGGGTCCGTCCCGAGATGCTCACTACGACCTGGCTTCGGGGCCTTTCCCTCTCGTTAGCTTGTCTTTAGTTAGATAAATCCCATGTGACTCCTAGTATTTATTGTTTATTGTGATTTGGTCAAGTAAGAAGTGTCAGCAATCCGTATAGTGCTATTCCTAGTACTTTTACTTGAGTCACCATGGCTACATAGCGGTTCTCATTCTCACTATGGCACTTTCTCTTCTTTCAGTTATTATCATTCCCTATACTACATCATAGTCAGGGCTGCTCTGGAACGAAGCAACTAGAAAGATAAGGAAGCAGCAGATGCACGAATGGAAGATGCAAGAGTAGGCTTTGAATTTCATTCGAATATAGTGGAAAAATGAATAGAAGAAACGAGCTTTTAGCTCGAGAAGGCATCTTTGGATCGTTGAACTTTCACGCTCATATAGCGAAAAACTACTCCAATTTCTAAAAATAGCTCAGTAAATGAATGGTCGAGCAAGTGGCTGATGGAAAGAATACATACCGGCGCGATTTCTATCCAGTCTTTGTCCCAGCCCACTAACCCCAAGAAAGAGGGGGTACACCAAAGACAAAGACAATCCAACCAAAGAACAAGGGCACGCCTTCGCGAAAATGAAAACATTCATGAAAAGCCACAGTTGCATGAAATCTGGTGTGGTCAATCCTATTTGTATATGCCTTATGGTACTTATGGACTTGGCGAAATAAGAGCATCTTTGATCCCGTTGGCCGAGCTTAACTCCGTCAAGCCTGTACTTCAAGTGAGAGCTAGAGCCCTTCTTCGCCTCTTCCCGTCCGAGGGACAAGTGAAGTGAGAATTACTTTAAATAGATCGAGTGCACCTCAGTAAAAACATGAGGGGGATGCTCGGCTAAGAATATCGACCCAACTTGCTTACCAAGTGAAAGGAAGTTGACTACCTTCTTCAATCAGCAAAAGAGAGACCCTTGAGCATATTCTTCTAGATTCGTTAGAGTGATTGGCTCCGTTTGCGGATCCAGGAGTTTCAGTATAGTAGGCGAGTACAATGGGAATAAATCAAGGTTCTTTTATGGCAGTCCAGCTATTTGACTCGGAAACAGCTAGTCAACTCGTAAGCATAGCCAGGGGAGTCTCTTTCCGGAAGAGCTTTTCAATCATTAATATTCGTGGAAACCCCTTTCAAAGGGCGGCAAAAGGTCTTACGTTAATATTCCCGTAAATCGATTAACATTTCCGGATATCTATGGCATACGTTATTCTCGGATCTCAGAGACAGATGGAGTCAGTCTTGTTACCATCACCGGATCAGTTCGGGCTGTCGCACGACGCCCTCAGAGAAATCATCTTACTGGATATTATATAAGAACTCAAACAGAAGAACTAAAGCTCTGATCACGGATCAAGATGCAAAAACAGAATGAAAAAGTCGAAGAAGCGGTCAACCAAGCGTAGACCCTTTTGATCCAGCAAAAGTGGATAGGACTAAGGAATAGCAGCAAATCTCGAAGCTGGAACTCCTTCTTCTTGAACCGGGCGGCACCCCGATTCCATGTTTAGGAGGATTCGTCTGGGTGAATCATCAGTGGGAGATCAGCATCCTGGAAAAGATTAGTTAAAGAGTGCTGCATCTCTTTCCGTGTTTCCGGGGCGCTAGACCTCATTCTCTTTGATACGCTTATTCAATTGCTAGTGACTCCTCCTTACCTTACTTTAATTCGATAGGGAGGATTGGAGTAAGAAGCGGGTACTTGCCCTTTCCAACCCACGTTCTGGTGAAAGCACAAGCTTACCCTTCTTTACATCTTGTGCCATCGATAGTTGATCATAGAAGGAATTTACTCCTTCCATCATTTTTGACTAGCTTAACAGGTTTAGGACCCAATGACCACCACATTGGATTCTCTCGCAGATTACGTCACGAAGCACGTCAAGATAGGGCTTGCATCCTAGAGCTTTCACTGCCGAAAGGTCTTGCGAAGCGCGGTTGCAGCGTCAATGGGCCTAGGAGAACTGAGTGCGGTACGTGCCGGGAGTCGACAAGATTTGTTTCAGGCTTGCCTTGAGCGGATACGGCCAAAGGGAAAAGGAATGCTTGTCAAACTCAAGGGCAAGGCTACTGATGATGTTTACGTCGGTCCCGTAATAGCTCTCCAAGCTAACAAACGACTGAGGACGTTTCCATGACGAAGGCGACCTCTGTCTCTGCTTACTCGAGCTAGTACCTACTTTCCATAGTTATTGGTCGAGCATCTTCAAACCTCCTCTCCCTCCCTTCGGTATCGCTCCTTGCATGCATTTGTTGATTCACTTCCCCCAACAACGAGAATTTATAGTATATTGTATGGCCGCACAGTATCCGTTTTTGATTTTTCGAGTGACAGATCACTCCGAAAAGCGGCCTTAATCTTATATAAGATACCAACAGAGGTGCCCCCGCTCTGTCTTATCCAATCGGGGATTTCTTAAAATGAATATCTGTCTTTTTATGCCAAAAAAGACGGAAACTTTTGAAATGCTTTTCGTACGGCAAGGTTGTTTTTCTTCCAGTGGAAAGCCAGGAGGTAAGGACATCAATTAAGGCATTGAGTGCTTTCTAAGAGCCCGTCCTAGGTTTTACAGGTCGAGAGTGGTGGTCCTTGCTGTCTACTCGTTATTGCCCTTTTTTTGCCTTAAAAAAAATCCTTCCCTGTCTGTGTAGCCAGTAAGTAAGCCAGTGCCAGTTCTGGAAGTAGTAAGCCCGTAATCCTTCTTTCTAAGAGTTCTAAGTCTTATCCCTTAAATACGATGGATTCGTGCAATAGTCCGGCCCTAAGCACTTAGTTTGTCCCTAAAAAGCACTGTTGTTCCGCTTGGAAATCTCTAACTTATGAATAAGGATTTGTCCCTTCTAATGTCATGTTTAAGTCTGGAACCTTGATTGAAATCACACTAGAAGAAGACCAACGAATTCATTTCCCTATGGCCCGTGGGCTAAAGGATAGAAAAATGCAGGTAGAATGAAGGGATTTCTCGAGTATTGGGCATGGATTTAGAGCCGGAGTAGTAAAGGAAATATCATTCACAACGAGATCCGTTAGCGCTAGTAGCTAGCCTTCATGTTCAGCCGCGGATGCTGCGAAAAGACAAATACCATTCGCATTCAATTCGTTCCGAATCGGCAAGATCCATTTCTTTTCTGCCTTCTTCCTTAGTCTCCTCTAATCTGTAAAGAATTGCTAATCCACTCTCTCTCCTGTACTGAAGGAACTCTGGGTTACCAATGCTTCTAGCTATTGCGAATCAAGCTTGAGAAAAGAGAGCTGAAACCCTGATGAGTTCCGAGTCTCTAAGAAAGAGGAATTCTACTTTTTTCAATCATTCCCATAAAAAAGGGAGTTGACATGGAAGGTCGCAAGAGAAAATCTTCTTCTTTCTTTGTTCGCCAGCTAAAGAATGGTAAGAGGGAGGCTAGCAGCTTCCATAGCTGTCTTAGCAGTAAGTAGCCCTTACTTAGGAAGAAAGAGAGTGAAGCCAGATTCTTTTCGATCTTCTACCGTAGTAGAATGAATACCAAGTCAATTTCTAAAGAAAGGGATTGGATATGACTCTATCAATTCCTTAACTCAACTATACGAGACCACTCAAGCAAGGGTACGAAAGAAAGTACGCTTTTCATTCCCATCTCGAAAGCAGAGTTCAGAGCTGAAAAAGAGTTCCCAGTCGACAAGAGAGAGGGCATACTAGACTTTCTATTGATTGAGACCCAGAGCTTCTTATTGGAAAGAAGAACTTCTTCTTAATCAAGCAAGCATTCCCACCGTAGTCACAAGGTAAACCGAAGCACAGAAAGAGCTAGCAAAGTAAGTAGCCAAGGAAGAAGGGACTCAACTTCCTTACGAAGTAGGAGCGGAAGCCGAAAGGCTAGAGAAAAGAAAGGCGATTCCTTTAGAGCTTGGCGCGTTGTCGGAATAGGCTGTGATGCCGGGAAGAAAGCCAATCACTCTTTCTTTATCACCGTAAGTAGCAATAGACTGGTCTTAGTCCTTTTACTATTCTTTCACTGGATTCCCCACTCTAAGGGAAGTGAGCCGAGGAAAGGCAGTGAAGGTTCGATTCCGTGTTCGGGTGGGTGAAAGCCCTGGGTTGCGTAGAGAAAGGATAATAGAATTGTGAAGCCAAAAAGACCTACTTTCCTAAAATGAGAGCTTTTGTCGATACGCTCTTCCCCAGTCGTGTTGAAGAAGCTGGTATTGGACCGCTTTCCTTGGCTAAAGGAAAGGGGATCGATCCCAGACCTAGGGCGAAAGAGGCCAGATTCAATTCCTTCTCTTATGCCAGGTCTGGGGGAAAACATGTTTGTTAGTTTTGCCGCTAGGGGAGAAGAACATTTATCGAAATCGAAGTACCTCTATGAGGGAAAAGGTCTTCATTGATTTCGCCCATAGGCGGGATCTCAATTCCTCGTTTTTGACATGCTACTCACGGGGAAAGTGCCATTTGTTGCTTTTCCAATAGAGAGGGGAACAACCAATCGAATGATCTTTAGTGCTCTCGCCTTACTCAGTAGGGCCGTATTAGCAAGCGTGACGTGCCGGACTGACCCTATACTTTGATCGATTGACCGACGTAGGGATTTGCATGGGGCGTTGCGGGTCGCGTCTTAGATTTTATTACAATATACGTTTCAATGGGTGTGGCATACGCTACTGAGTTTCTTGTGTGCAGGATGCACTTCCCACATGATTGTACGGTAGGCGCCCTCATCTGTAGGCTTTAATTAGTAGGGGAGTAGGCGCCTTACCAAGCGCACGTCCGGATTCGGGGTTTTCACAACCAAGCAAGCCACTTCTCCAAGGCCCTTCCGAATGAGAATCGCTATCCACGGAACACCACCTTCTATATCAATCACCAAGTCAAAATTGGAAAATTAGCCAGATTCAGAGCGCGCAATACAGAAAGTGAAGTAGCTCCTACCTACAGGAGAGCATCTGCCTATTTTCGTGGGATCGGGATAAACAGGTGCTGTAGCCCCGGTTCGTTAGCATTCCGCCCTTCAAACTGGGCAACACCAGAAGTCATCATTTCAACGACAAACTCTATTCCGTCTTCACGACATGTTCCTAAGCGCGAGACGAGCCATAACATAAGGGGCGAATCTACTCTTCGTAGAATCGACCATAGAGATCTTCTTTTTTCGGTATATTTGCATCAGGCTAGCCCCTACTAGTAAGAAGGTGTTCCCGAAAGGGGACGAAACCTGTCTAAGATCCTGTGTGCGGCTTCGTAGCGCGTGAACAGAACACGTAGCCTAAGCGGAACTCAATATTCAACCAACCTATGATCCATTTATTTAATCAGCTTACTATCAATAAACCATGTGTTAGGTTCTCGTTGCGGGAGATCTTGGAACGTGCCCGTCGTGTGAATGCGCATACAAATAGGGTCACTATTAGCCTACTACTAATAAGGACGGAGAGTGAATTCGTCATTATATCAGTCGGGTAGGCTGGACTGGGGTTCTGGGAAAATCTCTACGAATTCTTCTTTGCAAGAGACACCCCTGGGTTTAGTGATGTCTCCGGCAGCCTTGCTGGGATCTCCAGATCGAATAATTGGTTTACAAGAAGCTCTTAGGGGGTCTTGTCTTCTCGGATTCCAGCTTTTTACTTTTCTTATAAAAAGCTTTGACCTACTCCCTGAGCAGAGATGTACGCTTTATACAGGTAGTGGGGTCATGTATACTCATGAGATGGCTTTTTTTTGGAGTAATGATAAAATTCCATTGCATCCAAATCAATCAAGATCTAAGTAGTTGTTCAGTAAACTATTATACTTCTCGCATGCCGTATCCGAGTCTTGCCTATTTAAGGAATATGGAGGAGGTATGTGTCCTCTCGGTCGCCTTGACCAATCACAGATCAGCCCGACTAACGGTCGCTTTGATCCGTTACAGATCAGCTCGAAAGTACCCCTTTATATTATGATGATAGGGGTGTATGGTAGGGCTAGAACAGGCATAATCGCAGGAACGGCTAGAAGTGGGCCGACTATCTTCCATAAAAAAAAGAAATATATATGGATATTCGGCGTTTAATGAGATAGTCAAGTTCGTCACTCAAGCTAGCAAAAAACAAGACGGAGGTCGATAGGGGCATTACTGGTAATTGCTAAGGTGCTTTCTGAAGTATTAACCATTGGCTAGCGCTCATCTCCAGCTCTGTTTCCAGCCTTTCATTTCATATACCATCATTCCCGTATGCCATACCTCTTATTTAATCTTGCTATACGTCCAAGCCTTCTCCCATCGGTAGTTGGAAGCTGCACTGAGACTGGATGTAACTGAAGGAAAGGGGATATAGGTACGATAGGAGGGCACGGTTAAGCAAGTAAGCGAAGGCTCTCTCTCTCGCTCTGTGGTCTTGTGTAAAGCCTTTCCGCCCATTATTGATCTTCATTCTAAGTGAGCAGGTCGAAAGCAGTTGAGGTGATAGCAAAAGTAAGCAGGGAAGCAGAAGCAAGAGGTCTTCAAATCACTTTTGTGTAAAAATGATTTTCGGTAGCATTTCATTGGTCTCTAAGGCAAAGTCTCGCTTAATCGTTCATCGATCTTTTCTTCTTTCTTCAACCGGTCTGTAGCTGGTAGCGACATGAGGAAAAGGTCCGGAATGGTCTATTTTATTTGCTAAATCGCGAGTTTAAGGGGTCGTATGGGTTAAGTACGGCCTCTAAAAACATGCGATAATCGGCTTTTTTAGTAGCATCTGTCCATCCCGGTCGAGCTGTCTTGTAACGGTCTCTAGGGTCTTCGGTCGAATTTGTCTTATTTCCTGTAGTAGTTCATCTGATGAGTTCATCGCGTGAGTTTAAGCATCGGGCTTCTGAAAGCTATCTTCTGTAGGGATCTCCGATCGCCTTGTATAACTATCGATCAATGGCTTTCGCGCTAGGAGATCATCAGCTTATGGCAGGAAGGATGGATGAGCTCCCTATTGATATAGATATAAAAGGGGATGGAGGTTCAGTCTGAGCCTCGGATGAGGGGGGAATATAGACACTGGGAAAGGAATCATGGGAGTACGCCCCAAGATTTGAATGAGGGGAAGGAATGGAAAGATAAATGGATGGGGAATCCCCCTATGTGCTGAGAATAAGAGGAGCCAACAAACTGAAAAATACCCGTGGGAAAGCATGGGAGCCCCAAGCCTATGTAATAGTATCAACTCTTAGAAGATAGTTTAGCATCACCCTACCGATGAGTCTGGAGGAAAGACTGGTGAATCAGGCAACCCCTCTACCTTTCATTCATTACTTGCATAATGAGTTGCATCGACATCTTTGCCCGTGATCGAATGCCCCTTTCCCACGTCACCAATCGACGAATGCTGAGGAAGGAGTGAATCAACTGATGTAAGCAACCACAATACAATACACCACCCGAGCTACTATCCAACACCCGAAAAGGCGGAATAATGCTAGGAAGTTACCAAGCAACTCCAAGTTAATAACCCAACCACGACTATCTAACCAACTACCGATGAACTAATCAACAACCGAACGAGACTGAATCCAAGCGAGTGAATGAACGAGTCAGGGGTTTGTAAAGAGCAAAGGACTTTAAAAAACACTACCCGGAATAGGAGTCTTGGCTAGTTTGAGCTGGAAGACGAGTCGAAGAAGTCAAAAGAGCAGGAAGAAGCATAATAGACATCAACCGGAAGCAGTGCAGAAATAGGAGGAGAGCTTGTCTCAGCAAGTGATTGGGATTGCCGACGAGGAAAGAGTTGCCTGACCGCGAGGAAGGCCCTAGACGAGTGATTGACTGACCGTCAGGCTCTTTAAACCTTGACCCACCTTCCTAACCCGCTGTCATAGGCTTGCTTCCCTCTGTTTGTTCTTTCTTTCTTTCCTTCTGCCACTAGTAGCTGTCTCATTCCTGACCTTCTGTTAGTACGGGCTAGCCTCAGCTAGCCGGTGAAATGGATAAGTCGTGTAACAAACAATCCTTGTTCCTTTCGCTTTGCTGCCTTCGTCTTTCGGCTTTAGGACTAACTCAGTCTTCTTTAATAAATAGGTATTCAGTGAGTGACTCTTTCCGTATTTAGTTTAGGTTCATTACGGTAGTTGTTAGTTCCGTCTCTTTATCAGTTAATTCGGTATCGTTTATTAATTGCTTATATTAAGGGTAGTCCTTCCCCCAGGTGCGCCGTCAGTCTGATGATCCCTTTCAAAGCCGGTTAAACCATCAGGCTCGACTAAGAAATCCATGCCAGAGACTCCTCCTAGTAACCATCCCCGAAATCCAGGGAGGTGTTCTTGAAGACATGGCGGGCTCCAAGCTACACCCTTCTCTGCTACCAAATCATAGATCTTCCAGAGAAGACCAAAGCGAATGAGCTCACTCGATTCGCGTCTGATCCTCCATTCTTTCTCATAGACTGATGCAGAAAAGAAGTCACTTAAGGAAACATCCGGTGAATTCGCGACACTCCAGTACCAATGGACGTACCCAAGCCAATCCTTCATCCAGTTCCTGAGCAAAGACCACTCAAGGGAGTCCCGGACTCTTTTTTGTTGGAAATAATTCATCAGGAGCCACCTTTAAATCCGAAGGTTTCATCTCGGAACGGAAGGAGATAATGAAACCTCGAAGATAAGGAAGCGAAAGCTCACTCTGCCAAGCCACAATTCTAATGGATAGTCATTGTGACCCCGACCCGAGGCTTGGTGTACATAGCAAGAACCCGCTCAAAGTGACGAGATCTTGTATGACTGAGTTTGGCAAGGACCCTATAACCTCCACCACCTATCCTTACTAAGGTAGAGAACCTTCGTAATGAATGGATATTTTTTACATATAGCCATCAGACCATATGGATGATGGTAAGCAAGCAAACAACGAGCAGACATGGCAGATAAATCCACCCTTGACGCAAAAGCGCTTAGCAAACTCAAATGCACCTGTGTCAGAAAGAAGAGATTTTTGAGTTGAAATTTGAACTCCTAATTTCTGAAGACACTGAAAATAAACTTCAGCAACTTGCGCATCAGCGATGACAACATCATTACCGAGCACATTGATTGGGACACATCAACTAAAGTGGCTTTTGAACGAGACCTACCGGTGACGGGGCAGTTGCTACTAAAATGGGTGTACCCAGAACGGGGTTCCGATCTCTAAATGGATCTGCTATAGCTACTCGATCTCGATCAAATGGCTTTGGATCTGTCTCTACATCTGGAATATCTGTAACAGGATATGGAACTCAATATCGATCTGAAACTGGAAGGGATGCTATTGGTGCTGCTCTCGTTATCATCGGCAGATATGCCTCTTTTTCTATTAGCGGGAGTCTTTCTCTACTGCTGTTGGTATCGGCTTCTGGATATGCTTCTGCTTTTACTGATGCTTATGGATCACTTGCGGAATCGAACCCCAAAACGGATAGGTTTGATCGGCCTGGCCTCGGGTGCTGGATCGAATGAACACTCAACCGCGTCATCACGGCAGCGATGGATGTCCAACCTTTAGATCTCTTCCTTCTCAATAAAGGCGGGGATGGACTCTGAAATACTCCTCCGATCGGTTCAAAAAGTCTTTCCCGTCTGATCTCAGGATCAAATCTTCAGCATTGAGATGCTTAACGCAGTTTATTGCACTGAAATCAAAGTTTGGCCGCGGTGCACGCTCTACTCCTACTGCAAAAAAAGTTCGCGAAAGAAAGACCATGCGAATAAGTACGTCAAGGCCGCGCTCTACCAATGCTGCGTTTGGGCGCAATCTGCGGGCGAGGCATCTCAGCCTTAGTACGCGACTTCTGCTCCTTGCGCGGAATGGAATGCCCAGACGGGACACTGATAAAGTGACCAGGTTATCTCACACGGCGAAGCCTGCCCCCCCAGACTGAAGCAGTTTCCGCTTGTCTTTTTGCCCCCTTCTTTCTCATGGACGTTGTAATTGCTTTTCTGTTGAATTGATTGTGAATAAATGCACTCTATATATAATAGGCACATCTAATAATAGTTGCGATCATCTATTTAACAAAGAAAGAGTTTTATATCAAACAAAGAGTTGAAATATATAAAGTGCAATCAAGTCTGTAAATGAATGCATGCAATCTAATCAAGTCATCGAGTGACATATAAAACAAGGAGACATCTTTATGCATGCGCAAAAGGCGATTAATTAAATAGTTTTCTTTAGTTCTTCTCTGACGAAGAGATAGAAGGTCATGCCATGCCTATGCTAATCGAAATACCCTTTGTTTATGAGTTAGTTAAGGTGGAATGAGGAAATATAAAATTATTGTTCCAATTTCTCGCACTATATGAGCTTCAACTAAGAGCATTTCTCCTGCCCAGTTGCTTGCGGTGCGGCTAAGGCAAGAAAATTGTTTCATTTGCGCACCACGGGAAAGCTTGAAGATCGGAAAAGCACTTTGATCTCCTGTTTCGGAGAAATAAGTGGCTCACGAGGAAGAGGCTGTTGCAAGCAAGTAGGAGTCCCATTTCGTCTCAGGTAAAGTGAGAGTGACGTTATATTGATTCAAAGCGAGCACTATTGATTAGTTTAAGGCAGAAGAAGAAGGCGAGCTAGCAGTCTTCAAGTGCCCTCGGGCAGAAGAAGAAGGGGCTAATAGGAAGGGAATGGGCTCGATATCTCACTATTTAGGAAAGTAGTTTAGGAAAGCTCAAGATCTCAGTCTAGTGTAAGTAAACTTACCTCTACTCTACTCTTTCTTAGGGCAGAAGCATACTCAAGGTATTGATATGGAATCTCAATAGCATAGGAAATGAAATTAACTCAACTAGTTATCACGTTGAGTAAGGAAGCAAAGCAACTAGTTAGAACGCTTTCTCGCAGTCTGCCGGTAGAAGTGTTCCTGTGCCTGAGGGAAGGGAAGTCAAGTAGCTCATTGAAGGAAGTCGGAATAAATAGAATATCTTATAGGAGGAAATGCTGACGTGGGCAAGGGGAGCTTTAGCTTCAAAGGGAGAGGAAGAGTCAGTTCAGTAGGGAGTGAAAGTAAAGGCATATCTTATATGGAATGTTCGGAAGGTAATGGGCGAGGAAGGGTAGCATAGCTAGGAAGGAGATGGGCTTTCTAGTTCTATTTCGTCTAAGGTGATGGGCTCTCTCTTACTCCTCTTCTCATGCGCGAGGATAGGCTCATAGTACGTGAGCCAGTCAAGTAGGACTAAATGGAGAAATGGAATCTAAATAGTTCACCTGTAGCAAAGTCATAGCTGTTGTAGCTGTATTAGAATAGAGGTAAAGGAGTAAGAATTACCAAGTGAGTAGTCCAGAACAGATTCGAGTCAGAACCCAAAGTTCGTTTTTCTAGAAAGCATAG
>CAIGRK010062769.1:0-14383 GCA_903798315.1 Fraxinus greggii
GTCACTTTTTAATAACCCAAGTGTGAATAGGCGATTTTGTATTTTTACTTTTACGTAACTTTATATTTATGGTGAACAATACACTTAATATTAAATTTATTTCCTCTAAATATGATAACTAATAATTATTATTGCTTTCAAAAATTAAGTCAATTAATTTTTACTAAACACAATTATTAGTAATTATTAGTAAACAATTAATAAAAACACTATTATATACAATTAAATGAAATTCTGATAATACTACATATATATAATTAACTTGAACTGGCATAGTTGTTTAATATTAATATATAGAATTTATTAAAAATATATAATTACCTACACAATTAATTGATTTTTTAAAACCTAATATTACATATTAAAAATAATATTACATTCCTAAAGAATTCTATTGAAAATAATAAATTCAATGCATATTGCAATCAAATACATAATTATTGAATATTTCATTGTCCATAATATAAGTATTTTGTTTTGAATTGATATTTTTCTATAAGAGTTTTAGACCAAAGAAAGGAAATGAGTGAAAAAAACCTATATGAGAATTCACTTACTCTTCAAGTCTCAATTATGAATTTATCATTCATAATTCATTACTCACAGATTACATATTGAGTATGTGTTTATAAATTGTTTTCTTTCCTATCTTACTTTTTTCTAAATAATTGCTGATGGATAATACGTTAATAACTAATTATCGGTTTATTAATCAAAATTATATTATTCTTATGATGATAGGAAATCCAAATGTGGCCTCTTTTGATCGAAATGATGACTTTTTTCATTTCCGTCCTTTCAAAAGTGAAGCTCCGTGTAGGGGGCGCGCTCTATTTTCTTTTTCATCTGCCATGGGAGTCTTACCTTAGCGACCGCTTTTGCTTCTTGGGCGCTGCTTCCTTCTGTCTTTGGACTCGAGGGCCAATCTCCGTCAAAACTCTATTTGATAGCATCCTATTAATATGAAACATCAAGATCAAGAACTTATTACTTCTTGTGTTGTAATTGCTATCTTATGAATAAGGGAGAAACTCCATGGAAGGGTGTCGAGATATGATGAAAACATACACTAGATTACACCTGCATTTATGAAACACTGGATATCTCATTTATTCCGGATATAACACATTCAAGTTGTAAATTACCACTAGTTTAAATTTTATTTGTATGATTGAAAACTATATGGTATAGTCTAAACTTGCTGTAGAATTGCTTGTCTACATCATTTGAGTTGGTTGACATGTCCTGAATCGAGTATTACAAGGAATTAGTCTGCCTGATGCAATCTTGTTTCTACTGAAAGTTGTTATATTTTGACTGTACTAAAATCGTGAATGCATTTTTGCATCATCTATCATAATTTCGAGGACCTAATTTTCTCTATAAAGAGTTGTAACTTATAAGACACCTTGGAAATTTTCCTTTTTATTTTCACAGGCTTCGGTTGGTAAACTGACAGAGTATCCTCATCCAGTAGCCTCCAAAATATCAAGTAGAATAATGGTTGAACTTGGAATGTTGACTGCCGTGATGGCTGCAGCGGCAGCTGTTGTTGGAGGGTTTCTGGCTTCGGCATTATTTGCAGTTACAGGCTCTGTCTTTGCAGTTGCTATCTATGTCATATGGCCCATAACCAAACCAATTTTCATGAAACTTTTTGGAGTTTTAGTAAAGGTCTATAATAATCTTGATGTGTTACGTGAAGAGATTTTTTCCAAGTTTTATGAACTTTACACTTCTGGCGGTGCCTCTGCCAATATCGAAATGCTGAAACCTATCATGCTGGTACTTATGATCATGGTTCTTCTTACTCGGTTTACCCTTTCTAGAAGGCCTAAGAATTTCAGAAAATGGGTGAGTATTGCTTCTTAGAAGTTCTTATCATCAGTTATTGATGACTTGTTATGTGCAATGTTCCTTATCACTTTCTACTTTTTGCAGGATATGTGGCAAATCAGTGAATTTTGTCAGTCTAAATCGGAAGCTCGTGTCGATGTTAGTTTCTTTTTCCTAATTTACTTTTTCTATTACTCTATTTTTTTCCATTTATTACTTCTCTTCAATTTTTACCGCATTAGGCATGGATTGAGGTGTAATTCAAAGGTTTCGAAAAAGCATGTTGGCTTTATACTTGAGAGATCTAATCCGACGACCATTTACCAGTTTAGATATTGATAAACAAGTATTGAAAAAGAAGCGTGATACAAATGTCAGGTGCCAACAGCAGTGCTATGATTGGCCCTAGAGAAAATTAGAATTTCCATCGGATGCATCAATATTATTTAGGATACATCATCATACATATGATAGGACAGTCACGAGTGTGACTATGGTAGAGAATTCTACAAATATAGGCTTGCAGAAGGTTCTGCCTCGATTCATTATTTTCTAGTCACGGATGAGCTTATGAGACATATTCAAGGCGTGTCTATTGGACACTGAAAACATAATTTTAGTTGACAAGACAAGGAAGAGGATATATTGTAAGTAATTAGTAGTAGCTACTGGGAGCATGTTTGGGTATTTCTTCTTATAATTTAAAGTCGAAGGCAAACGTTAATTTTAACCACACATTTCGTATCCATGTTCATTATAATCCCATTATAATTTCTCTCATACAAGCACTTGGAATATGAAGTTTTTGGTTGGATAATAAGGAAAGTGGGCTTCAAGTTGATCGTATGCATAAAACCAAAGCGAATTGGATGAAATTCTACGTGGTTCAAAAATATCTATGAAGTTAAAATGCAAGTTCTTCGAAACAGTCATTAGACCAATATTCTTTATGATTGTGCGTTTTGGGCTGTTAAAGGACCACATATCAATATGATGAACTTAGTAGAAATGAGAATGTTAAGAATGATGTATAGACATAGCGATGCAACACTAAAAGTGTATTCGACACTAAAAAGAAATTTTACGACTTCTTCAATTCTACTTGGTTTTAGATACTTGGATTAGGATTATTTTCTTAGTTAGTTTAAATTTTTTGGTTAATTATCTACGTAATTTAGGATTGTTTAAACCATATAAATGAGGGTTAACTCTTTTGGTTTAAACGCAGTTAGGTTATTAAATACAAACTACTCCCTCTCATTTCTCTTCTCTCTCTCAAATTCTTCTTAATTTTCATAAATTGCTATTTGTGAATTTCGTTCACGAGCTTCCTATGTCATTCTGGATGCCTATCTGGACTGAACTTGCGGAGTCGAGTTCTTTTCAACTGGGAAGAAATGGTGCTTCACTATAAGTGTATTCGAGGTGAAAAAGAAATTAATTAATTAGGACTTATTTAATCCAGTTTGTGTTAGATTATTTTCTCAGTTTCCTATTTAGATTAGATTTTTGATTAATTTCCTGCGTAGCTTAGGATTGTTTTAACACTTTTGTTTTAAGCCAACTTTGATTATTGATTACACACACACACACGAACAAGTGGATGTGGCAGCAACTGAGGACAAACTGAATGACGGTTTAGGTAGTTGTGACATTTCATTTTTAAACCTAAAGAAACTTCTATTCACAAGAGTGATGTGCACTTAGTAGAATGTATTATAAGAGGAACAAAAGCTAAAATTAACATGACCCGATGTGATTTTAAAATATTGGATCTGATTGGATGGATTGTTTTTTTTGGCCATCTTATCTGAAAATTGATTACTTGCCTTCAGGGTTCAACTGGAGTCACATTTAATGATGTCGCAGGGATTGAGGTAGCAGTGGAAGAGCTCCAAGAGGTAGCATTTAAAAACTCGTTATATTCTTGTATGCATTTGAATATTTGCATCTCATAAATATATCACTGATTTCTCGTTTTGTTTAAATTAAGTGAACCCATCAACGTTGTCATGTTGGCTGGAACTCTTTTACCCTTTGGCCAGTTTTTAGATTATGTTCTATTGCTTACAATGAAAAATAGGCTGTAATTGTAACAACATTTTTTTCGTTTTGTAAAATTCTAAATGTAGTGCATTGATTTCATTTCACGTTTCGAAAATTTTTATCTGCAAAATATGCAAAACCATATCGATTTTGTAATCTTTCGCTGCTTGTTAGTTGGTAAGGTACCTGAAGGATCCAGAACTATTTGATAAAATGGGGATAAAGCCTCCACATGGAGTTCTTCTTGACGGACCTCCTGGATGTGGGAAGGTTAGTTGTCATTTCTACGATGACACTAAGTTTTAGCGATAGTTTCTGAAATTACACAATGCAGACCCTGGTTGCTAAGGCCATAGCAGGTGAAGCCGGTGTTCCATTTTACCAAATGGCTGGACCCGAATTTGTTGAAATTTTGGTTGGTGCTGGTGCTGCTCGTATCAGGGATTTATTCAAGAGAGCCAAGGTAACCCTTTTCCTTATTTAGCGAGTGATGATACTATGATTTTTTAACATCTTTAGACTCCCAATTGAGAAGACAGACGGATTTTATTTATACTTAATTGGAAGAAAAAAATTTGACGGTACAAGGATGACTTTTGCATTGTCTTCTTGAAGATTTATTTTTAAATAAATATTTTTTTTCCATCTCTAAAAGTTTATATTTTTAGATGAGATGGTTCAATGTAGTATAAAACCAAGCAAGATCCTGGGTTAAATTCTCAGCACTACCCATTTAGCAGGAGTCAGGCCTTTGAGAGAGGATGAATCTACCATCCACATGAGGGATTGTGTTGAATAAAAATTTAAATAAATAAATTTGTTCCTCTCTAACAACTTAAACTTTTATCTAAGATAGTTCAACGCGTCTTTATGACTTAGACCAAATTGACTAGTGGAGGTGGAAAAGACGCTTTTGATTCATATGGGTTGGTAGGAAACGAACTTAGTTTTATATGTAATGATATTCATTTTTATTTTTTTTTCAGGTAAATAAACCATCTGTCATTTTTATTGATGAAATTGATGCTGTGGGTGCAAGGTATGGGCTATTCAATGGGTTTATTGAACAAGTTAAATTTACTGCACATATATGCATGTGCTGTTAATATATTTTAAAACTAAAATTTTAACATAAATAGTTTGGATGACCATTTTTATATGAAGCCCCTGTTTGGTACACATTAAAATTTTCATTCTCATTCTTCTACTCATTTTCAACCACACATCATTCAATAAAATAATATTTTACATCACATTAATAACTTTTCCTTCTTTTTCAACCACACATTCTCCATCAATCTACTATTCCAAAATACATTCTTCTAAAATAATGTAGCTCAAACACACCCGATGTCCTTGCTTGATATATTGGGAATTAAGAAATAAAATTGGCTTATTTGCAAACAGTCACTAGTCAAATCCTTGACTTGAATTATCTGTTTTCATGAATCTGCAACAGAGAATGCAAATGATTTGAAATTGTAATTTAATTTTCGTCGATATATAGGCGGCAAGGAATATCCCATGAATCGAAGGACCACATAAACAATGCACAAACTCAAGAAAGGGAAACTACATTGAACCAGCTGCTGGTGCAACTAGATGGATTTGATACGAGCAAAGGTGTAATATTTTTGGGTGCCACCAACAGGATGGACTTGTTGGATCCTGCACTTCTTCGTCCGGGTCGGTTTGATCGGAAGGTATATGCCTTATTTATGCATCTGTTTTCTTGAACATGATTTGTCCAATCATTGTTTTTGTTTATCATTTAGATAAAAGTTAAACCTCCAAATGCAAAAGGAAGACTGGAAATCCTAAAAGTTCATGCCCGTAAAGTGAAGTTATCAGATACAGTTGATTTGTCTAGATATGCCAATAATTTGCAAGGTACATGTTTTCATTTTAAATTTTATTACAGCTTTGTGGAATTGTTAAATGAGGTCTGCATCAGGATGGTCGGGTGCAAAGCTGGCACAACTACTTAAAGAGGCTGCTCTTATTGCTGGGAGGAAAAAGCATATCGAGGGGGAGGAAAAGCACAACACAATTTTGACGGAAGATATGGACGATGCAGTTGACCGTCTTAGAATTGGGCCAAAGCGTGTTGGAATGAATTTGGGTGAACAAGGCCAAACTCGCCGAGCTGCTACAGAAGTGGGGGTCGCTTTGACGGCTCATCTGCTAAGGCGTTTAGAGAATGCTAAAGTTGCACGTTGTGATCGCGCATCTATTATTCCTCGTGGAAAGGTTTTCCGACTTCAACGTTTCTTGATTTAATCATTGTCTTTAAATTCTTTTCCAAGTTATTTTTGTTAGGAATATTGTACCATTGTTCCCAACCTATTTCCTAAGTAGCAAGTTGGTCATCAATCTTTCATTATCAAGGACAAAAACCATCCAAATCTCCATTATCATCAAGTTTCCCCGATTGTCGTTATGAAACTAGATTTTGTTTCCGAAGCATAGTTCATGAGGGCCACATGATTTATCGGAGATTTGGACAGTTTTTGTGGACACTAATTGTACAACTATAACAAAAGTTTGAAGAACAGCTTGCTAATCAGGTTATAGGTTAAGGATGAATGCTGCTATTTTCCCAAGTAATATCACTCTCACCCTTCTTGATGGAAGATTTTACATGCAGACAAAGTCTCGCGTTTTATTTAATAGTCTTGATGAAGACTCTAACCTCTTTGAAAGCCGGCCTCAAATGTTGCACCGTCTTCAGGTGTGAACTTTGATTTCACAAGTTCTTTTTTCTTTTACTCGTCTTCATTCTCCTCTCATTTATAATTGTGTTTTTTCTCATTTATGAAGGTGAAACTTGGAGGCAGGGCTGCTGAAGAGGTCATTTTTGGCTGCAATATTTCAAATGCATCAATTGAGTACCATGCGGATGCATCTCGGCTTGCTCATGAGATTGTTACTTTGTACAACTTTGAAAGATCTCTTTATGATTACAATAATTTGAGCGCGCCTCCGTTAAACTTCAGTTTGGACAATGAAACTCGCAGGAGAACAGAAAAGTTGACTCTCGATAAGTATGGAAAGACAGTTGATATGCTGAGAATGCACAGTGCTGCTTTGTGTAAAACTATTCAGGTCTGCCCGAATACACCAATCTAGTTTATCATTTCTCTACTTTCTCATAAAAAGCTTGAGTTGTCTGAAAATGAGAATTGTCCTCAATGTAAACATGTTTGGACCCATCAAGTTACTTAAACTTGTACTCAATTTAAGCTTAATTGTATTTATCATACCATACAGTCGTGTTAAGTTACTAGCCTGGGTATCCAAGGACGCTAATATTCCTCTCGTTTGGCTTGCAGGTTCTTCTCAATCGGGAAGAGATCACAGGGGATGATATTGAGTTTATCCTCGACAATTATCCTTCACAAACTCCCGCAAATCTAGTACTGGAGGAAAAAGATCCCGGGAGTCTTCCATACATGAAGCAAATGCAAGCTCAGAGTAACGAATTAGAGTACTTTATTGACTTAATGAAGAAGAATGAAGCTTTTTGCCTACAGAGCTAGCAATTTCAGTGAATCATATCTAGGTAGGGAGGCTGAAAATAGGCGAATAACTTAATATTTAATTGATTCATGCTGTAGAAATTAGTCAGGTGAACGTACAAAATACTTGAGCAGTTTCGTGCTTATGTGCACGCGCACTTACGTGTAGATAAACGATGCAATATATACGATGAAGTGTGGGTAAAACCCAATATGAAATGCGAGGTTATCATTTTGCATAAATCAGTAATTTTGTATCCAGCGGTATAAAGACAGTCAAGCTCATGATAGGAAGGAAAAGAAATTCCTTGAATTAGTGAAGTACACATTTACAAAAGAAGCCGGCAATTTTTAAAACGGATGTCAAGAATTTATATTCACATATACAGGACAAGAAAGAAATTTAACCAAATTCAACAGGACAAGAAAGAAATTTAACCAAATTCACCAGAAACACCTTCTAATCCTAAACCCACCCCTTGATTGGTAACCGTCATAGAGTCTAGCTTTACTCGTAAAATTTCTAGTGACAAACTGCTAGTCTTCTTGATCGTTAACCTGATGGCTACATTCATCTATAGCCATCCTTGATGACCCAGTGTCAGTAAAATCCAAGAAACAAACAAGATATTTCCACGAAATACGTCTACCACGGCACAAATGACCCTATCATCATTGAAGAAACAAATTAAAAGGAGCAGGAATGAACAAGAAAATGTGAAGTTAATTTTAATCTCCAACTTCCAAGTTAAAGCCTCCTCTTTCGTTGTCTGTTGAAGATAACGGAAGCTTGCTTCTTGCTCTCATTTTCTTCACTTCTTGGCTAGAATAGATGAAAATCCTCTGCACCTTGTCACAGAATTCTCTGCAAGAAAATGATAGTATAGCAAACATGTGCTCATATAAAGAAGGGTCATCCACTGTTGAAGTTGAATAATATTTCTAGATGAAAAATACAAATAATACATACAGCCATGGATAGTCGCGCATGAGCATCATATCTCCTTCGTCATCGGTAAAAACAATTTCCCATTTATGTCGATGCCGAAGCTCTCCTTTTATTTCGAACATCTCTTCAAGTCCACTTAAAAGCTCATCGTACCCCTTTAACACAGTTAAGTCCACAGCACGACCCACAGCAACTCCTTGCATTTGAACCTTCTCAAAGTATTCCCATACCAAATGAACACATTTATTATTAATTACTCCTTTAATTCAGTTAATGTTCAATTTCAGAAGTAGAAAATGTGACATTATACCTTAGTACAACTTCTAGTGGAGTGATTCTGTCTGCTACGAACCTCCTTTATTGGTACTTGTAACTGCTGCGGTTGATTTGGGATGCATCCTTCAGAAACATCATTTGGTATATCAACTAATTTCAAAAAACATTTCTCGAGCATTGAAGGTCTTTTCAAGTCAATACCAAATAATCGGCAAGTAGCAGAAGTATCTAATTTCCTCCCATCATTCAGGCAAGATATGAGAGTATTACACTGTTTTCTGGAATTTGGGGTTGAATGGTTTTGAAAAATAGACCAAGCTGAGGCACTTATGCTCTCTTCTGTTTCGTCAGAAAATTTATTCAGAGAAGAATATATAGGAGGAAAAGATAGCCAGTCTCTTTCTACATTAGTTCCGAAAGTGTCGTCGGTTCTGTTTTTGATGAGAGTGGCAATAGCGTCTATTTGTTCACTCCTTTTTTCTTCAAGAACATCCATTACTTTATGTGAGTCATGGGATGGATTCCAGACAGCTGATGCAGTTGAGCTTGGAGTTTCTACCACAGGAAATAGCAACAAAATTAACTGAAGCCATAATGCATAGAAACACTAAAAAGTTAGGAAAAAAGGATGTGCAAGGTGATCGAACCAGGAACTGGGACTTCAACATGCAATCGTGGCCTTTTATTTTTTGCTGCTAGTGGCTGAACCAGGCTCGTGGGAACTGACGCCACAAATGGTTCTATCTCCCATGGAGAAACCCTTTCAGGTCTTGGAATGGATGCAGGTTCATCCCACTGAACCTGAAAACACGAGAACAGCATACAAGTTCAGTATTTCCCTATGCTAATTTGATCAAAAAGACACCAGCAAAAACACTAACCTTCAGTGATCGCCATTTCGAATCTTTCCAGTGAGGAGAAATATCTTCAACTCCTGTTATTGTACCTGAGAACCTGATCACTCGGGAAAAAGAAAAGGATTAATTGGAGCAATTTGATGCCACTTGCAATGAGACTGATTTGTGAATATGTGGCAACCTTTTCTCCGGAGAATCGTCGACCTCAAAACGCATCTTAAATCTCATGCCAACTCCGAAACTATGGTTTAGAGCTTCAAGATATTTGTTCAGCCCTATGATGAACTGACTTGCTCTGAAAGTTTTACCACAGACAACATGTTTTAAGTAGATATGCACATTGTTTGAAGAAGAATTCCCATACACAGACATCATTCTCAGTGTACAAAAGAGCAAAGAAATTCGGACCTTGGTTTGTAATAAACAACAAAGAGGGTCTTGGTTGCAACAGCGTGAGAAGCAGTTGCAAG
Organism: Fraxinus greggii; assembly: GCA_903798315.1. Classification (NCBI taxonomy): domain Eukaryota; kingdom Viridiplantae; phylum Streptophyta; class Magnoliopsida; order Lamiales; family Oleaceae; genus Fraxinus; species Fraxinus greggii. The sequence goes on from CAIGRK010062769.1 coordinate 9,953, forward strand.
CACTCCAAGGTGCATGCTCTGACTTGAAATCACTGAGGATGGCATGGAGCTCTGTTGACAAACATGATGTCTAACTCCAACATATAACTCCCCATTCGCTCCCCTATAATCAGAGTTTTGATAAGACAATAACAATACATAAGAAAAAGGAAAATCAACATGTCATCATCAGTTGCAACTTATAATCACTGGAGTGTGTAAATTTGAATTTGTACCTCAAAAATACAAAAGAATCCCCAGCAACTAATCTCTTAGAAGTGACGAATGTACTCCATCCCGTTGTAAGCAGGTGCCTACTTGGTTTGCCTGTTCGAATATTGGAAGATACATACATGAATTTCCTTCCATGAAATTGAGAATTTGACATCAACATATTCAACTCACTACATGCCTATTTATTTGATCAGTATTAGCATAATGGCATTCATGGTCAAGTAATATGTAATGAGACGAGTATGATTGGCTTAGCTTAAATTGTTACGTATAAGTAAATAAGTTAATTATTTAGACGAGGTAAATTTACTTTCAATATAACTTCTTTTACTCGAAAGTAGAAAAAATTTAAGTTATCCGACCATCTTTGGAAACATAAAACTAAATTTTACTTATTTAAGCTTAGCCAAACAATATCATACCCGTTAGTCTCAGCTAAATCAAAAGGACCTCATTAGGAAGGTAGAAATAAAGATCACCTCTATATATATGCTTAAAGTGCCATTCAATCCCATGCAGATCCTTTGCCACAAGTTCCTGGCTCGGTGTCTGCAGGGTCATATCCTGATCCAAGAACATATAGAGTCAAAACAAACTAAGGATCAGTTATGATATTCTATGCCAACTAGAAATATGGAAAAGAAATTCAAAAACAAAAACAGAACTGATGAACCCCTCTAAAGAGGAATTATTACCAAGGGCGGAAGGCATTCATTCGCATGCTTACGGAGGACAGAAAATCCACCGTGAGTACTAGTATCGGAAGCTGTCAAAACTTTGCAGAACGAGTGAACTGTAGGCCTAGGAGGCTCTGGAGGACATGGATCTAGACTTTTTGGCTCGGTTTCCTACAAATAGTTTCACCCAGTAGTACACAAACTTTCATCGATTATGCATATTAAAAATTTGCACGCTTTATCCCTAAAAATTATGAAAGCAAGCAAATACAACAATTTTTCCAATAAAAAAGAAGCCAGACTTATTTCTTACTTCGACTTCTGGCATCAGAGTAATCTGTGCATAAACCTCATCAGTTTCTTGTTCAGCCTACAAAACACACCGATATCATGATTTGTTAACAATTCTACAATGTAATTTACCACTGCAATACTTTTGCTTGCCAATAGAGAGATAATTGTTATTACAGGGTTGTCTATGATGTAGAATAATGAGCCAGAGACAATAAACATAGAAACAAACAAAATTTTCTGCAGTTTTTACAGCAAGCAAATATAAACTAAACTAAGTTAAACCAACACTGTGGTCTGAGAAAGACAAGTTGGGGATAGAAGATGAAAGTTTATTGCCAAAATCTCACTAGACAGCCTTTTATTGCATCAATATACCCTTACTTCTTTCTCACCCCCAACCCACTATTCTTCTTGCCGAGCACCCGGTGCCTTCTTCTTACTGACCCCGAACCCAAAAGGCCATTTAAACATTTTATACCCGGGATATTTTTCACCTTGAGCTTTAAAAAAGGCCTCGTGTAAAAATTTCTCCAGTGGATTGCGAAATCAACAAAATAATAATGAAGAGCAGGGTAGATAGGACCATACCAGTAGCTGAATGTTCATAACACGACAAAGGATCTTTGAGGGAAGATTGACCACTGGTATCCTCTGATTTAACTCCTGATTTATTGATGCTTCCAACTAAACAAACCCCAAGAATAGCACAAGTTTCAACTCCAAATGAAAGCCCATAAAAATCCCACATAAGGAAATTCAAGGTTATCTTAATTTCAAGACTAGATTTCCATTATTCCATACAAAGATCTGAACTTTCAAGCACCCACAAAAGACAATAGATGTGCTAAAAATAAAATATTACTGACTTGATCCATGTGACCTTGTGGAAAATAGTAAACTCTTTCTTTCCTTTTTGGAACATCCACCAATGGACCTGCACAAGCCTTCCATAGCTCTGGATACAAAACATCCTCAACACCAAACCCTAAAAAGTCAAAAGAAAAAAAAAATCATTTCCCAAACAAGAACAAAAACACTTGTGTGGAAGAACAAAATAGAAAAATAATGATCAGTTTAATTTTAAATTTCTAACCTTGAGATGGAGAACAGTTTTTCTGCTGAGAAAATGACCTTGCCATGATTAAAGCGACTCTTGTTTTGATAGATAAACTGATCTATAAATCCTCGATCAAAGCTCATATAATATAATATCACAACACATTACAATACACATAAACTGAATTCACCTCATTACACAGTATTAACAGCACTAATTACTACATATGAATAAAAGCCCAACTTATACATTGAAAGAAACAATTGAAAGCTGTTCGCGGTTACAGTGACGCCGGAAAACCTGCTTCTCTTGAGCAAATACGTAAAGAGTGAGGATGTTTGAGAAAGAAAACGCCGATCAGAATCCCAAGAAACAGCTTATTATACGCCTTGATTCATTGCTCTCTCTATCTACACATATATATATGTGTATGTATATATTGCTTTCATAGAACGTGGTTAGGTTGTCTCCTTCTGCTCTACAGTATGCTGTGAGGGGGAGAGTGCGGTGGGGCATCATCAGTAAACGCTAACCTAACTATGGTTAGTGTATAGGACTAGAATGGACGGCTGTGATGACGACATTTTTTCTTGACGGGTCAATCTTAGTTTTGATCGTTCCCTTGTTAACGGTGTCAGGTTAATGTAGGTACCTTCGAACAATATTATTGACGATTGCAACTAGGGAAGTTATTCTGTTGCTCATCTATTGGGGCAGTTCCAGTGTCATCCTCACCTATTTATTAGTTCTTATTTCATGTTTGACTCTCATTTTCTAAATTTATTTTTAATTAAATTCACAATTTTTATCAATTTTTTAATCACACATTTCATCGATTTTTATTAAAATTTACTAAAAATTTGATGTTGAACTAAATCAAAACTTTTATTAAAATTTACTAAAAACTTGATATTGAACTAAATCAAAACGGGGACTTAGAAACATCTACATGGACAATATCATTTTACGCTTGGACTTGTATGTTTTCAGTTTTTGTTAGATCTCGTTCGTATAGTGTTAAATAGGTTATAATGATGTAGAGTCGACTTGAGTATGAATTTATACTAAAATTATTATAAAAACCAACCCTTAAATTTTTCATTGTAAGTTTTCAATTGCCTAATTTTTATTTTTTGTTGATTTTACCAATCTAATTTAAAGTTGTGAAATATTAAAAAATATTTTAATATAATATCTTATTTCTTGCAAACATAAGAAAATGATGAAACTCACTAACGCCGTTAAATCTTGTCGCCATCTAATTGGTTGGGCTGCTCCGGGGCAGGCAGCAGGCTTGGCTCCAGTAAGCCCGGCAAAGAATTTTCATCAAATCAAGCATAACCCTTCATTATTGACCTCCAGGTTATAGTTAACTACCAAAATGCCACTATTTCGTGGTCCCCAGCCACAACACGTGAGAACTGTGTTTCTTATCCTTTTACTCTACGGTTGGATCTGTACGAGTGTTTGCAGTGGTCCTTAATCGGTACGAGTCATCAGAAATAATCCAACGGGTCAAGGACCGACACGTGTTAACTGGTCCCTGCCTATTTTATCTTTTGTCTGCTAAGGTTGGACCAGTTATAGTACCCGGGACACATGTGACCAAGTCCATACTTTTTTGTTGGGACTCTAATTTCAATTTCTAATGTTGTTGCAATTATTTGCCTTGTTTGGAAAATCGATTTAGACAGTAACTCGAAAAAGACAATTCGCTCGTACAAATTAAAATATGATCTTAATTTCAAATTAAAATTAACAATTTATTTTAATCACAATTTTTCGACCACATATTCCATCAACTTTTATCAAAATTTACTAAAAATTTCATTTTAATCTACAACAAACAAGGGCAAAATACCAAACGTTAAATAATCGAATTTTTAGTAAAAAATATAAATAAATAAAATAAAATTTTGGACGTGAATTAGATGGCTTTGAGGTTGATTTAAGATATTCTAAATTTTGATTTTTATAAGAAACGGAACTAAAATTCGAGTAAAGGTCGAAAAGAGAGATGAATTTTTATTTTTGATTCAAATTTCAAAGGTGGTCATAAGTATCCTTTCAATTCTATTCTTGATCATGTCCGAGTCACATGATTTTCAATTTAATTTTGAATACAAATTTCCCTTTTCTTGAATTTTTTTTAACACAATAATTGTAATTTATATTAGCAAATTAACCCTT
>CAIGRK010062792.1:0-15763 GCA_903798315.1 Fraxinus greggii
ACCTTGACCACCTCGATCTCCATCCCATTCTTTGTACTTTCCCAAAAGCATAGCCAGAGGCGACAAAAGTAAGGGATGGTATTACTTAACTCCCTAGGAACTCACTCCCCTTTTGTGGTAGACATGCCCTCCTCTCTAAAGGAGAGGATGAGATTATGGTTCTGGGCGTCTGGGAGGTGGGACACCATGGAGGATGATCTCATGGCTCCTCTTACAATTCCAACTACTTACTCGTCTGCCAGTAAGTTCTTCTACCTAACCATCTTGACTTAAGAATGGGTTCTTATCACTTAATGCTTCTTTTGGTTTGTTGCCAAAGTGTGAGATTTCTATAGAGCAGTGGGATATTATTAGCTGTATCTATCAGCAACCTCTTAAGGACCTTAGCTACATTTAGTTGATTGATAAGAACACACACTTCACCTTGAACAGATTGATGGCATCCTAGGGTGAGTTTTTTCTGCACTTTTAATTCCATTTAATAGCCTACGTGAATATACTAACACTCCTTTTACGGACAATTTTCTGAAGAAGAAACCACTAAGTCCAGATTTTGTCACAATCCGTAGAAATGTGACTTAGGCGAAAGCCCTGAAAAGCAGTTCAGATGCGTATAAAAAGTAGGTGGAAAAATTGAACCAACTGAGCAAAAAACAGTTGCTTGTTGAAAAGATGAAGTGGAAGAGGACACTTCGCTAATAAAAAGGAGAAAACTAGGCCCATCCTAGCCAAACCCCCCTTCACCTCCATCTATCTCAGCAGGGGTGGTGGGTCCATTTTCGAGGTGCCAATGGGCATGGTGGTGAAAAAAACTACAATGTCAGACCTTACCCGCCAAACGATGGTACAACCTCAGATAATGGTGAAAAAGTTTGCAAATCCCTCACGTCATGGCAAGTTATTAGACTTCCTTGGAAGCAAGGAAGATGTGCTCTTTGAAGCAGTTCTAGAGATGCTGCCCCCCAAAATCGCCTCTACCACCCGGGTTCACTACAGATTCTGGACTAAGGAATGGCAGGATCAAGTCACCTCCTACAAGGTTGAGGATCTATTGGCAGCCAATAATGCTTGTGTGGCCCGTACGCTAACTATAGGCACAATGACGGAGGATTTAGATGAGAACCTCCGTAGAAAAATGAGGAATTGAGCCAAAGGCTAGAGACCTTGGAGAAATGGGAGGAGGACGCTGAAATAAAAAAGACTGGGGCGGATGTGAAGTTGGATGCTAATGAACTCCATGGGTCCGTTTCTTGAGTGGCAGCCTTGACTAAGCCGATCGATCAGTCTAATTAACATCAATGGATTGCCTTTGAGGCGTTGATTGGGCCTATAAGGATAAAGCTGAGCTGAGGATGTTAACTGAAGCCCAAAAACAGGAGATAGAATCTTTGAAGGCTGAAGTGAAGATAGTGGGTGAGGCATCAATGAAGAACTACATTGACAACATCGATCGAATGAAAGAGTATGATGACTTTGTAACTACTAGCTTCACGGAATGCCAGGCAGATGCAAGCTCGCTTGAGGGAGGTCCATTCGGAGCTAGATATTGGTGTCCTTAAGGATAAGTTCGGCGGAACTACCAGAGGTCATTCTAATGTTGAAGCCGAAGAATAAGGGGCCTCTCAAGAAGAAGTGGGGTTGGGCCATCGTAACAGTGGATCCTTGAACATATTTTTCTCAAATTATAATGGAGTTAGCCTTGTCGTGGTGAATTTCAAGGAATCAAGTCGTCATAGTATTGTCACATCTCTTCTTAACAAATACAACTTCAATTATAATCACCTCACTTAAATGAATGAAACTTCAAGTGTAATAATCTCGCTTAAATGAATGAAACTTCAAATGTAATCACCTTGCTTAAATGAATGAAACTTCAAGTGTAATCACCTCGCTTAAATGAATGAAACTTCAAAGGACAGATAAGGTGACCCCTCTCCTAACGAAGTGGACATCTTGGACAGAGATGGCCATGTGGGAGGCATAATGCAACTCTTCGAGAGCGTTCTCCATTGTGAATGGTTCATCTATGGGGGAAGCATCACCATCAAAGGCCGGATGAGACGACCCCAATGGGGCGATGTTCTGCATTGTGGATGGTTCGTCCATGGAAAGTATCGCTTTCAAAGGGCAGATGATACGACCCCATTTGGGGCATCACGCGCCTCTCCTAACAAAGGGTTGATTTTAGAACCAACGCTAGAGCTGGTAGTTTTAGCACTTCTATTCAAAAATTTTCAAAGTCCTTGATTAACTGGTTCTGTCGTGTACCAGCTGCAAGCTCTAAATCATGCGTCAGATAATTTTTCTCATACTGCGTTTATTATCTTGATGCATAGGCTATCATCCTTCCACATTGCATCAAAAAACCTAGTTTAGACGCATCACTGTAGATAATAAATTCCCTCTGATTCCTCTAGAATTGCTAACCTTAGAGCGGATACTAATCTATCTTTCAATTCTTGGAAGCTCTGTTCACACTTTTCGAATCATACAAACCTCAAACCATCTATCTTAGAGAAGCCTTCTATAAATCGCCGATAGTATCCAGCCAAACCTAGAAAGTTCCTCATGTCTCCAACATTCGCAGGCCTTTGCCAGTTAGTAACAGCTTCAACCTTACTCGGATCTACCTCTACCCTTAGCTGTCACAATGTGTCCAAAAAATCCTATTCGATCTAGCCAAAATCCGCACTTCTTGAATTTGGCATACAATTTTTTTACGTAAAATTCACAAAATTGTCCTCAAATGATTTTTATGCTTTTGAGAATCTCTCGAATACACCAGTAAGTCCAAATGGCATAACTGTAATCTTGTAATGACCATTACGAGTTCTAAATGTCGTCTTAGGTATATCACTCCGCTTGATATTTAGTTGACGGTAGCCTGACCTCAAATCAATCTTTGCAAATACGGTTGTACCATTTAGTTTATCAAATAAATCCTCAATTATTGGGAGACAATACTTATTCTTGACAATCAGCTTGTTCAATTCTCGATTGTCAATACATATTATCATTGTCCTTCTTCATAAAAAGTACCGGAGCTCCTCATGGAGACACACTTGGTTTGATAAAACCTTTATTTAGAAGTTTCTCCAACTGCATCTTTAACTCATGTAGTTCTTTCGATACCATCCGATATGGAGCCTTAGACACCGGTGCAGCTCCAGGTATCAAATCTATTATAAACTCTATTTGTCTATTAATTGGGACACCCGATATGTCATCATGAAATACGTTAGTGTATTCCTGCATAACATGCACTTTATCCAATGTTAGCTCTTCGGATGGTATGCTGGCAAAACTAACAAGATATCCTCGACAAGTTTTCTTCCTCAATAACCTCTCTACCTGCATAGTCGAGATAAGATGAGGGAGTGCCATAATCTTCTAACCGTAAAACCTAAACTCTTTCTCTCCAAGTCTTTTGAAGATCACCTCCTTCTCAAAGCATACAATTGTAGCTCTATTACTACCTAACCAGTCCATACCCAAAATAATGTCACAGCCCTTTAATTCTATGATATGTAAGTCTGCCCCAAGGATTAGCCCATCAAAATCTATTCGTACCAACTTAGCAATCTTATTTGTATCAATGATTCCTCCTGATGGTAAACTAACTTCTAGTATATTGCTACTTTCTCAAATCAAACATTGATCTGGACTAGGCATGCCGTAGATATAAACGAATGCATCGAACCGAATCAATAAGAATGTAAATAGGAATACTACAAATAGATAAAATAAATGTAATTACATCTAGATCCTGGGTGGCCTCATCATGTGTCATGGAAAAATTCTAGCCTTCCCTTTCTTCGTCTGCTCAGCATCTTTAACTGATGTTGCCCAACATCCAAAAGCATAGTGACCTGACTGGCCACACCTGTAACAGACATTCTTGCCAAACAAACATTCATCCCTATAAAATTTTACTTAGGGCACGGAGGAAAAGGATTTGTCTTATCCTTACCCTGATCATGCCACTTCCTCATTGCAATATCATTCTGCAGTCACCAACATCGAAGTTTGTAACTCGAGAATGATACAGTTTGGGCCTTCTTTACAACTTCTCGATAAGTGGTGAGTTCATGTGATCTCGGGGCGCAATCCCTTCTCAAAGCGTTTTGCTTTCATGAGCTCCGTATTCACAAGATGCGGGGCATAACGTGATAATTCCTCCAACTTTATCTCATAATCAGTGATATCCCTATCTCCCTGTACCAGTGTAAAAACTCTGCCTCCTTATGGTCGTGAAGGGCTTGCGGGAAATATTTCTTAGTCAACTCCATCTTGAATTGGGTCCATGTCATATTACATTGTTCTTCCTCTGTCCTTATACGTGATATGGATTCCCACCAATGGCCATCTCCTCTGACCATCATGAATTCTGCACATAGCACCCTCCGATTTTATGGACAAGCTATATGCCGAAAGATCTTCTCAATTGTGTAGAGCTATTTATCTATTGCCAAAGGGTCATTGCCGTCTTTGAAGCCAGAAGGGCAATATCGACAGAACTGCTCAATGATTGGTATAGTTAGAGCAGTGGTTGGTGCTAGAGCAATAGGTGGTATAGGGGTAGTTTTCGTTGTGACGGGTAGTATTGTCGGTACAGCTTGTATTGTCGGAGCCATTGGTGTCGTCGGAGTAGCTTGTGCCATTAAGACCCATCTCATTTCTTCCACTACTTTTTGCAGTTCTCTAATTGTTCTCGCGTGTAATGTTGGTGCCATTTTCCTTCATATAAAAATGGAATAGGTTTGTAATCTTCAGGAAAAATCACAATAATCACATATTGTACAATAAAATGGGAAACCACAATTAGGAAATCACATATTTTATTATGGAAAATTATTGGCGTACATAGAGGACAACATAATGGACACATGGTGCCCCCTATTGGGCCACGCCCCCTCCAATAGGAGGGCACATGTGTCCACTATGGACACCGTTATGGTGCTCCCTATTACACCAAGCACAACCCTTTCGTTTGAAATAGGTGGAGGTGTATCCTCACATATGTACATCTCAATAAGTACTCTATCGCCCTCGGGATATGCAAGTACATCATCTTAAACTTGTTCCCATTGTCCCATCAGGTATGTGCAGAAGGCCTCACTGTCAATCTCTGGAGGCAAAGTGGGTATAGCAACTCCCACAAATAATTGTAAATTGATTCGGCCATCTCTAGCCATTCTTTTAGTAAGGTATCAATGAGGAGGCTAGTGACCCAACGACCAGTGATCATATGGCCCAGTTGCCTCACTTCCCTCCACCTTACTAACATCTCCCTAATGTGCTAGCAATAGCATGCGTTGGATTATACTAATACTCTTCATACTGCCTCACGATCTCATATCGACGATGCATCAATGAACATATCTTCCCCATATGTGCCAAATCAATTATACAAAATCCAAATAGGTGGGTTTCTAATATCTTTTTCGACTAAAATAGACATTCATAATTTAGTCATGTTCTTAAAATTCAAGAATATCTCTCAATCACATTTTCAAACTTAACTTTAAACATAAATTCTCGTGATTTAAATAGATACAATCACCCATAAACATTTCAAATATCATAGCATAACATAAATTTCTCAAAACTTTCTTTACCTCAGAGTCTACAATTTGCGACAATGGCAGGCATCATGGTAACTAAAATAATTTATTTGACACAATTCCTAAAATTTTGAAAATCAAGTTTATGTTTCGCAAGTCTCTAGAAAGGTAATCTGTGCTCTGATCCAAACTGTAATACCACGAATTCTAATAACCCAACGCATTACCAAGCACAAGTTCTTTAACGTTAATCTCCATAATACGAGATTAAAGAAAGTTTTTAAATTTGAATTTATTTAATCAAACTATATATTGTCATAACATTGTTTTTAACTTATAAACATAGAAAAATACGAAGCAAAATAATTTGGAATGAGTTTTTTTTTTAAATAAAAAATCAAGTTGAAACATTTTTTTACAGTGCGCAGTGAGTTTGCAAAAATTATTTGACCAATATACCTTAACAAAAATTTATGAAATTTTATAAGAAAGTATAAAACTCCTATAAGTACAACATATAAAAACTCGGGATCAGACAACAATGTTTGAAGCACGAAATTATTTTTGATCAAAATGGTCTGTGTTTCCTGAATTTGACTGTCACAGTTTACTAAAATTGCTATGATAAATTAAACGGGACTCTGATCGGTTTTTCAATTGCATATGATTATATAACTCACAAGGGATCATTTTTCAATTAAAAACATGCTAAAATTCTAAATATACAGATCATGGTACAATTTTAAAAAAAGTGGCAAAATGGTGGAATTTACTAAAACACATGTTCAAACGTTAAAATTTTTCGTCTCAAACCATGGACGTAAACTATAATTTCTAGGAGGTGCGGTACCACTGTCGTGATTCTATAAGCAGAAGATGTTATTTAAGTTCCTGAGTCAATTACTACTATAGTTACTCCATCCTCGGTATTTACTCCGACGGTTATCACTACTCAATATTTGGCTCCTAAGCCATCCACACATACTATTGTATATGATCCACAACTTAAGATTATTATGATAGATCAAAGACCATAGTTACTAGTTGATGATGAGGTGATTGTTATTGATTATACGCATACTTTTGCTCTGATGCCAGTTATGAACCGGATAACTGTTCCCATTTCGCATCTCGGTTGCCATGAAAATATGGAAATATTTGTTTCGTTTATTCCATCTAAGCAAGCATATTGAGGCCCATTAGTAAACCCCATTCCATAGATCTTCTTTAGATGAGTATGATTGAGAGAGAGAGAAGGATACTGGTTTTATTCCCTACTTACGGAAGAAGAAGAAGCGAGCTACAGATACTCAATATCCTGTCACTAAGATGACGCCAGGAATTGGTTAGTTGATATTTCCTCACATTCTAGATAGTTTCCTTATATGGAATGTAAGGTATGGCTAGTATAGTTACTCGCAAGCATCTAAGAGACTTATTTAGCTTCGTCAGGTTTATTTTATGGTGATCTTGGAGTTGTTTTGTCTTTCAAAAGAACTTTGACTTTATTCAATGATTTTTTTTTCGATATAGGGATTGAGAATGAATCGAATAAGATATTATTTTCTAAATCATGGAGACTACTACTACTACTTGTGATCATCTCCCAGTTCCTATATGTGAGAATTGAGGATTTTGGACTAGCCAAACCGATTTTTATATCTTCAATGTATTCATCATGCTCACTTGCTTATAGGAGCGCCTTGTCGGAGGCTCCTCACCATATCTCCCTCATTGTAGATGGAATGTGGCTTGTTGGGAGAGACTTTAATGTTATTTCTAATGATGGTAAGCACACAAGATATAACACACATGATAGATGTACTTTTGACTTCTCTAATATGATGATGGATTGTGTCTAGTACATGCTAAGTTCTTAGAGGACTAGTATATTGAACCAATGCCTCTGCAACTATATCTTTTATCGATAGATTATAGTGAGGTATTGGAACAACTACATCTTTTTATCTATAGCTTATAGTGAGCTATTGGAATTGAACTTCATCTGATCATTCACCTTTGCTTCTACAGTGGTATATTGAAGATGACTTGGGGCCTAGGCCTTTTTCTATTCTCCAACGTATGGATTAAGTACTGCAATTTGTAGCCTTCGCCTATCATACGTTGTCACTTTTACTCATTTTACGGGGATGGTATCTCTCTAGGAGAAGTTCTTCAATCTGAAATAGGGACTGAGTTGGTGGAAGTTTGGTGATATACTCAAGAGGGTTTGTGATGATGGGTGTATGGTTTGTTAGGTAAAGCAAAAGTATGGCTTGGAATATACACGAAAGCATGCTGATTCAATTGTACTAAACCAGACCATTTCTATCGAGTAAAGTTCTTGGAAGTAGAAGATCGGTTTATATAGATGTATGAGAGGGAAAACACAACATTGGTACTTTCACTCAATAGTTCAGGGACATTATATTTTTGTTCATCTATCAAGTCTATTTGGACTCAATCAAGGAAAGTTTTATCTACTCTTGATAGTATTCAAAGCTCATATATCTCCTTTTACCAGGATCTTCTGTCTGTTCCTTCTCAGCATGTAGATCCCATCTATCTAGACAGCATTCATATGCTCATAATAAAAGTAGATAACATGGTACTTAACTGCCATCCTTTGATTCATGAGGTACGAAAAGTGTTATTCAGTATAGATACTGATAGCATCGCAGGCCTAGATGGCTTCTCATCTTTATTCTACCGACACTGTTGGAATATCATACATGATGATGTATTTAGGATTGTGTTGGAATTGTTTACTAGTGTTAACTTACCCAGTGAGTTTGTTGCCACCTCTATTGTTTTTTTCCCAATAAGGGAAGATGCTTATAGATGGATGTAGTTTAGACTCATCAATTTAGGTACTGTGTTTAACAAGCATATCACTAAGCTATTGAACACTCGATTGACTACTATGCTGCATTGTATTATATCTCCATAGCAGAATAGGTTCATCCCTAGTTGTCTGATTGGAGATAATGTATTATGGCTCAGGTGCTTCTCCATACTTTGGATGCTAGGGTAAGAGGGGAGAATACTGTGCTGAAACTTAATATGGCTAAAGCATATGATCACATAGATTGGGGTTCTCTCTCTCTCTCTCTCTCTCTCTCTCTCACGGAGAGCTTTGGATTGATCACCTTTATATTAACAAGATTAGGAGGTGCATTTCAAAGAATATTTCTCAATCATCCCAAATAGCCACCTATACGGTTCTTTCCCTTCCTCACAAGGTCTATGATTGGGTGATCCTATCTCGTCACATCTCTTCATTATCACTACTGACCACTTCTCTTGCCTGCTCATGCAACAACTCCAGACTTACATTACTATAGGTTATAGGCATGGAGTTAGTACTATTGTCTCGAATCTTTCTTTCGCTGATGACATGATTATATTCGCCTATAGCTATAAGCAATCTATTTAGAGGCTACTAGACTACTTGGAGCATTATGAGGGAATTTTTGATTAGTTGGTGGATAAAGACAAGAGTGGACTCGTACTACCTTGTCGATCATCCATTAGCTAGATTAGAAGATTGGAGCATTTGACCGGATTTAGACATTATCAGTCGCCATACATTTATATGGGGATACCCTTATATAAGGGACTAAGTGGATATTCTTATACGATGACTTTAATCAAAAGGTTAGGAGCAGGATTTCATGTTGAACTTCACGTCTATTATATCACCTGAGGGCTGGATTATATTGTTGAGGTCTATTTTTTCCTCTGTACAACATTTTCTACTTCAGATTATGTAGCCTCATAAAGCTGTACTGAATAAGTAAGAGAAAATATTTGCGTGATTCTTTTGGGAGTCCAAGGATCAGGCTCATAGATTACATTGGAGGAGATGAAAAGATCGATGTCTTCCTATTAATAAAGATAGACTGGATTTCAAGAGATTGCATGACATTATTGCTACTTTTTCCCTAAAGCTTTGGTGGTTGTTCCGTTTATAGAGATAGTTGTTGGTTCAATTTTTATTAGCAAATATTGTATGGGAATCTACCCTATACTAGCATCAGTTCCATATTCAACTTCACCAATTTGGGAAAGGTTGAAGCTAGTTAGACCATAAGTTAAACCACATATTGTGTGGTACCTAAAGCACGATAGATATTCTTCTAGCGTGATTGTTGAATGTATGAATCTAATTTGGCGTCCTTATTCCCATACGGCAACACACATCTGTAAGGGTGCAGAACTTCTATGATGGCACAAGTTGGGGTATTGGAATATTATTACAGTTTCTTCCATCACTTACGGCTGGGCAGACTGGGGCTATACCTATATATATTGATGTCCGAGATCAAATTATTTGAAGGGATACACCGGATAGTGGCTTTGCTACCAAGATAGCATGGTCATTAGTTCGTTCAAGTTGACATTTCAGATTTATATTGACTGATGTGGAGTACTAGTATAACTATAGTTTCCTTCTTCATCCGGAGGTTGTGGCGGGATTTTATACCAGTTGAAGTGGTTATTTAGAGGAGGATTTTTTGTTATTTGGCCTCCCATTGTTACCGTTGCTCGAAGGTCGAGACTATTGTTTATATTTTCACGGGCTGCACTATTTTTGACCAGGTATGACATCACTGTGGAGATATCTTTTAGGTACCCATTAGGTTAGGTGACGAAGTTAGATATTAGTTTCAAAGATGATGATATTCGAGCCTGTATATTCCCTATGGCCACATTCGCAGTATCATTCATCTGCTATTTTTTTTGTTCTCATGAACTAAGAGGAATGATGTGACGCATAGAGAGATTCTTAGGGAGCCTAGACAAATCATTTGGAAAGTCTACTGCAAGATTTTACTTCTTTAACATGAGTTCTAATCATTTCGATTAGTACATTGACATAAGGACTTGGCCATCGCCTCACTATTCGATATTTCTTTGATCTACCTCCAACACCCCCCTCAATATTGGCTCTTGGGCGTAGTACACAGGTGTGATCTTACAAGATCAACACCAATGGTGCATCAAGGATGGATTTTCTAGTGGTAGGGGCATCATTAGTGACCAAGATGGACACTACATTAGGGCACTCTCTTCATCATATGGAGACTGTCTCATACTTGAGGTTGAGTTACGAGCTATCTTAGATAAGATTTTACTTGTTCATTGACTTGAACTATCAGACGTTTGGGTGGAAGCAGATTTATCTATGGTTATTCACTACATCATTAGGGATGTAGGACTTTAGGCGATTCAGAGTATTCTCAAATGGATTAGACACCTTCTCTCATTTGATCGTGATACAGTTTTCACATTTTTCATGAGAGGGACCAAGTTTTCAACTCACGCAAATTCAAAGGTTGGGATTAGCGCCATTGTCAGGAGTATGAACCTCTTGACCTTCCTCGACGAATTCGGGTTTTATGCAGATTGATAGATATGGACTTCACAACTTTAAAGGTCGTTAGTTTACTTTTTCATTTATTTTTTTGCATGGAAAGTAGTACTTCCTTATTTATTTCATTCTTTCATATGTTACATTGTTTCGCTCTCTGGAGGTCAGGTTTATATTCCCTCCCTTTTGTTCTCGTGAGTTTGACTTTATATATGGTTGGGGAACTCTAACCCCCATCAGTCTTCCGTGATGGAGCCTATAAACCCACTTAAGTTGTTTTGGTGTTTTGCCTAAAAAAAATTCAATTTGAACTAATAGGTAAGTTTGTTCTTTCCATATTCTCCTAGGAGGACCGTGTCTGGTACATATACGGGATGTTTCCGTCAAAAATCATGAAAAAAAAAAGTTATAACACAAGTTCTTTCCTTAAAATCCTTACGGGCAGAAACATTTTAAAACATGTAGTAGCAGTTAAATTGTTGCTCTTAAAATGTTCCTCTTTCATTCTTTTTGGCCATTTGTCCATTCAATCCCACACATAAATTATCAAAACTTTAGCAGGTAACTCTCTTGAATCAAATAGATTAACTCTTCAAAATAAATATAAATTTAGATGTCACAAAATTATTGTCCCTTCTATAGCTTGAGTAAAATTTCGTGCACGTCTCTGCAACTTCCCACTTAGTGTTCCGGCACATATAAATATTGCATATGTCACTACCAGTTCAAGAGTTGTAATTGAAAGACTTTCAAAAGTTGGAGACCAAAATGATTTCCAATTCTTGAGGGACTTGAGTGAAATATTTAAAAATAAGTTTCAAGTATAAGGTGGAGGATAATAGTTGTATTATTCTTCTTCTTATGCTTGATATTTGGTTTGTAAATTACATAATTAAATACAGCTTAATGAGAATGGCTTAAATATGGGACAAGCACCAAATTTGGTTTAGCGAAAAAATAAATTTTCAATATTAGTCCGACAAAAAAAAAAAAAAGCATTTTGTTTTGTAGCATGTTATAGGCACAAAACCCACTCTGG
The DNA here is from genome assembly GCA_903798315.1 of Fraxinus greggii. Classification (NCBI taxonomy): domain Eukaryota; kingdom Viridiplantae; phylum Streptophyta; class Magnoliopsida; order Lamiales; family Oleaceae; genus Fraxinus; species Fraxinus greggii. The sequence continues at coordinate 11,978 of CAIGRK010062792.1, forward strand.
ATCGAAGTTTGTCATTATTTTTCCTTGTGCGTTCTTATTCAAGAAATTCAAGTTTACAGAGTTCTAAAATAAGTTCTAACTTTTCATCACTTCCAAATAAAAAATGTAAAATGTTGATTTCTCAACTCTCGAGCATACAACGTCAAACTTGCATGATCTTAACAGTATGAAACATTTTTCTATCAAACATTTGTAGGCTCCAAGAAAAAAGAAAAATGGGCTGAAAGGTTAACGAATACTCCAATAGGTTGTGGCCCAATCTTCAACTAAGGGATTTGGCCCACCAATCAATGGTTCATAGGTAACCAAAAATCTCGAGTGAAAATTACCCCCTGACCTCTTTTATTAAAAATATCTCACCTTTACAATTTAACACGTTTATTCCATTATTACTAGAATAAACCAGTAAAAATAATTAACCACAAATTACCTTACTCCAACACAAAAATAAATAAATAAAATATTAAAGCATTCTCTTTCTCCTACCTAATCAATCAAACCACTACATTAATGCTCTAAATCACTCTTATTTCCCCAAATCTCTTTCCTTCTCACAATAAGATCTCTATCATTTCTATAATGGTTTCACGTTATGTATACAATATATGTCCATACACATTTATCTTAACCACTTTTTTATATTGTTCCAACAACTAGTTCGAGATTCGAGAGAGGAAGAAGCAAAAATCATCTAGAGTGTTATCGAAATTTTCCATATAATTCTAGTTCTAAGGTAATATGGTGTACAATATATTTGATTTTACTTGTATTATTGTAGCTTATTATGAGAAAATTATTTTTGCGATCCTCGTGCTTATGTTTTTTTGGAAACACTTGTGCACATGATTTGATGTGATGAGTTCCATTTTATGCGATTGCCAAAATAGAGGTAGGTTAATAATATTGTGATCACCGAATTGGACTGCTTGGTGTAATTTTGCTTATTATTTAGAATTTTATAGTAAACTACTTCAGGTCTTGTAAATTCAATATGCGCGTTTTGCTTGGTTGCACGAAAATTCAAACTATTTTTCTAAACAGCAGAAATTTCCAATATCATACGATTCTCGTTCTTGAAAAATCACATTTTTCCATACCCAGAAAATAGACAAAATTCTAGGACTCCTCCTTGTTTATCATACACGATGTGTTAAATTTCCTTTTTGTGCAATATATGATAACATGAATAGTTATACTATACGGTTTTTGCATCAACATAAAACATGTGTCGTGGAACGTTACACTTACTAGAGAACATGTTGTGTGACACTTTGTTGAAATAGTTGTTGTGGGTGTAAAGTAATATGTTGCTTTGCAATGGTTGTTTGTTAGTCTATGTTTATGTATATAATTATTAATCACTTGTTGTCTCCTATGTCGTTTAAATGTTCAACAATATTATAAGGTTTATTGCTAGCAGTGATATTTCCTCCAACATCCAGATGACAATCAAGGAGACTTAAAAAAATAAAGAATATGGTCAAACCAAGAGTCCAACCAAGAAACAATGTGTAAGGTGCAAACGATACGCCCATAATAGAAGGACGCATAAGCAATCACTACCAGTGAATCAAATATAAAATAGGAAAGAAGTTTGAAAAGTATCAAACATGGTAATAAGACGTGGTCACAGATGCTGGACTGGAGACGATTGCATTTCTATTTTAATTTCCCAGAAGCTAATTTCATAGCACATGCTACGTTCCATTCGAAAATATTGATTTTGAGGAAAAGTTATTGTTATTTAAATTGATTTTTGGGTTTGAAATGCATGTTTACAAAGTAATGGACAAGCATTGTGCTTTTTTGTAAATTTTGAATGGGCATTGGTATGAACAAAATTCCGAAGTATTGCAGTAGGATAGATGTTAATATTGCAATCCCAATATTTTGTTGACATTGGATGAATACTGAACAACGAATCAAATAACTCACAATGATCTTTATAAAAATGGAAGACGTCTCATGTCACATTCTCATGAGAAATAAGTGAAAATTTTGCGTATCGATTTCCCAGAAGTATAATACATTTCGAAAACCCCAAAATCAAACTAACTAATAAATTTCAATACGATTTGATGCTTAGATTCACTAATTATTATATATTAGATGCTTCACGTTCGCAACAATGCATAGTCTATGCACCAAAATCATAATGATTAAGGTAATAAGAAATTACATTATGCACCAAAATCACATGGGAAGATGAATGTATAGAACGAGTAAATTTGTATAGTCTATAAAATATCATATGATGTGTTTTTATCTTAAGAATTACAAATATTATGTCAAAAAATATCTTGTGAAGTTCGTGATCTTGTAGATAATCAAACAACGCAAGTTTTCATTTCTAGTATAGTAATTTTGAATTTCTATGATTTTCCCAATCAAGCTATTAATCGGGGAATTCATTTAAGCATGTGCAAATTCGTGGCTATTGCCATGTTTTAGTTACAAAAATAAAATAGACAAACTTAAGGTGTAGTAATTTTGATTTAATTTGTCATAATAATTAGTATTTATAGTATATAAATTAGTGTTTAGTATTTCATGAATTATTTTGGTTTTCTTTGGTTAGATGCGATTTTTTTCCCTAATCATTAATGAATAAAACAAAAAAAATGCAAAACTTAGCCCTTCTTGGGGTTCCCTTTTTTTTTTAATTCATTTTTTTCAAAATCATTTCAATCACATATTCTCCCATAAAAATAATGTTAAATATAAATTGAAAATTTTTTCTTATTTTTATTCACACATTCTCCAAAAAAATCAATATTTTAAAACACATTTTCCCCCAAAATCTCATTTTAAAGCCTTCCAAATATCTCCAAAAGACTCTCTAAATATATAATGTTCTTTATTTTAAAGAGTTAATGATTAAAAATAGTGTTATAAAATGCACACATATGCTCGATGCAATTTCGAAACGGGGGACTTTTGTAATTGGTCTAGTTGACTAGTTTCTATTAAAAAGTCTATTTTACCCTTAATGAAATGAATCTTATATATTGCAAAATACATCCTTGTCTTTTAGATAGTTTTAAACTTGGTCCTTATCTTATATTAATATCTTGTGAAGTTCGTGATCTTCAAGATAATCAAACAACGCAAGTTTTCATTTCTAGTATAGTAATTTTGAATTTCTATGATTTTCCCAATCAAGCTATTAATCGGGGAATTCATTTAAGCATATGCAAATTCGTGGCTATTGCCATGTTTTAGTTACAAAAATAAAATAGACAAACTTAATGTGTAGTAATTTTGATTTAATTTGTCATAATAATTAGTATTTATAGTATATAAATTTGTGTTTAGTATTTCATGAATTATTTTGTTTTTCTTGGTTAGATGCGATTTTTTTCCCTATCATTAATGAATAAAACAAAAAAAATGCAAAACTTAGCCCTTCTTGGGGTTCCTTTTTTTTTTTAATTCATTTTTTTCAAAATCATTTCAATCACATATTCTCCCATAAAAATAATGCTAAACGTAAGTTGAAAATTTTTTCATATTTTTATTCACACGTTCTCCAAAAAAATTAATATTTTAAAACACATTTTCCCCCAAAATCTCATTTTAAAACCGTCCTAATATCTCCAAAAGACTCTCTAATTATATAATGTTCTTTATTTTAAAGAGTTAATGATTAAAAATAGTGTTATAAAATGCACACATATGCTCGATGCAATTTCGAAACGGAGGGACTTTTGTAATTGGTCTAGTTGACTAGCCTTTTTAATGTTTCTATTAAAAAGTCTATTTTACCTTTAATGAAATGAATCTTAT
>CAIGRK010062807.1:0-18615 GCA_903798315.1 Fraxinus greggii
TTGGTTAAGGGAACCCACCGGAGGGAGCCATAGCAAAAGAAGGAGCTAATGACTTATACCACGTATCAATTGCAAAGGTTTCGCAATCTCCGTTATATAATTATCATTTCTGCAGTATAGATTTAGCCACATTCCCGGAAACGGTGTGAAAACAAAGATTAATGGCAAGGACAAGAAGTAGTAACAAGCCATGCGCTATGGTAAAATCAAGCACAGAAACATGGAATGGAGGAGTTGTGCTCACCACATGGACATTATAGTTTTTGCTCTCTTTTTCTCCCCCTCAGCAAATATTTAAACGTCTCTCTCTCTCTCTCACACACACACACACGCACACATAACACTGTAACGACCACATACTTTCCCTTACAAATTACGAGCCCTTTCACCCGGGGCATACTCCACACATGATTACCATTATGTTCACTTGGGATTTAGCCGAACATGGTTTTCTTTCGTGTTCGTAGTGTTTCGAACCTAAGACCTCGTTAAGCCTCCAAAGTCGTTAGTAAGTATAAGTAATGATGCACAGAATAGCCCCGAGTGAAAGGGCTTGTAGAGAAAAGTATGGAGAGGGAGAGAAAGAAGAGCCATATAAAGGTCTTATTTGATGGGGTCCAGTCTTGATTAAAAAGTGGAAAGTGGGGACATGGGAGCTGCCTCCAATATCTTCAGTTTTGTTTTCAAGGGTTCAGCACCAGGCACCTGCATGTTCTCTCTAAACCAAATTCATCTATTACAATACCAGCATTTAATGCCTCATTCCCCCCTTCTCACTACATATATGCATCAAAATCCTATTCTCTCAAACTCAAAATCCCACCTTACTCTTATTCTCCGAATCACAAGATAATTAATCTCTCAACTACTATGTCCTCTCTTGTTTATTTTCTTCTGTATATTTATTATTTGCATGTATGCACAGGCCGACCACTTGCAGTTTTTGATCAAAAAAACAGCAGTCAAATTCAGCTTTCTGGAAAGGTTAGTTTGATATACTTATTTGTGCACAAGGTTGTTGGAGATGAGGATCGGTAAGTGCATCTAGACATCCCAACTAGCTCGTCACACCTCTATGGCACCTTCATCATATATTTACTCATCCCATTATTTATTAACAATATTAAAATTGAGTAGTACATCAAAGTGGGAGCAAAGTAAAACATCAACGAAACTTATAATTAGGCAAGCTATATGTAGGAAGAAGACGCCTACCACCAAGTAGGGGATGAATGCTAGGAGTCTATGCACCTTTTTCCCCCCATTTCTTAGAATTCATTTTTTTCCAAACTCATTATCAATCACACATCTCATTAGATCCACAACTTTCATATCAACAATTATTGAAATCTACTAAAAATATAATTTTTATCCAAACCAGGCAGAGGCTATATAATATCGTATATCCTTCTGCAGGATATGAAGACTCCAGGGGAAGAGAAAATTGTGGTGCAAGGCAATTTCAGGGTTGAATATGGTGCAATTACTATTGAGCTAAAGAATCAGAAGGCCTTCATAGTTAAGGAAGCTGAAGACATCAAAGGTTGAAACTTGCCAACAAGATAATCTTCCATTTATTTTATTTATTCATAAGCCAGAAGAGTATTTGTATGAATATTTTGATCTCTATGCTCAGTCTGCACTGCAGGGAGTATTCCACCTTGAAGTGGACAACAATAGCGAAGGAAAGTAAAATCTAAATAAATAAACATGTCTCCTATTTATTTTATGAAAATTATGTATGGATCTGGCCTTTGATAAAAATTTATTATTATCCTTGCACATCAGCCTAGCTAGTTGATGATTTGCTATATATCGCGTTTTTTTTCCTTTCAATAATTCAAATTGCCTCCTGCGTACCATTTTTTCCCCCAAGTTTGCAATTTTCTATTTCTCAAAATCGGGTAACTTTCCAGGCAACGAAGTTAAGATGACATATTTTGGGAAGATTTTTGAGGACGCTGCTGAAAAAAAGGTACATCCTTTAAACTCTTTGGCCAACGCATGCTTTGTAGCCTGTACTTGCATGCATGCATGGTGCAATTACTAAACGAAACAAATATAAATACAAGCTTAGGAGGACCATAAGTGATAAGACCTTACCTCCAATCACCGAAAATATTGAATATAAAACTAAACTAGTAAAGAAAATTCAGAATAAGAGTAACTGGAACCGTCAGTGTGAGCTAATTTTTGGGCTCATTAGAACTTAGAAATTATGTGTTTGCAGGAATGGAAGAGAGAAGGGCGATTGACACTGGAATCTCCCTCGAAGAAAGCCAAAAAAATACGATATTCAAGAAAAGTGATACTATAGAGGACATAGTGGTGATGGACTACGCACAACCACGTCGTAAACCACCTATTCATAACAAAGAACCCTAGATTCAAGTTCAACCTTAATTTCTCCAATTTTTTCGATTTGGTTTCAGACTTCTGATCTTTTACTTTTCTTGATAAAGGGTAATAAAGAAGAATCTCAGCTGCGGTAGCTAAAGACACTATTTGATACTAGAATTAATAATTTATAAAGATTTTAACTTTATTAAGTTTTGTACAAATCCAAAAAAAAAAAATGTGCTTATAAAATTACAGAAATTAAATATCTATTACAAGTTGCAGCTGTTATGAATGCGATGAATTGGTGGATGGTCAATGGTCCCCCATTATATGCATGGTGTGTTTTTTTCTGTAATAAATATGTTGTGAATAAAGAAATATACAAACATTACATTGGGCCATAGACATAAATGATGATGTTATTCATTTCTTCGTAATGCAGACACTAGTGTTTTCAGTTCCTGCACTTTCAGTTAATTGTCCCAGCTACACCGAGCATCAATTAAAAACGAATTCGTAAAAAAGGCTTCTTCTTTTCTAAGAAAATAAATAAATAAAGATTATCACGAATTGACCATTCGAGGAAGTAGATAAATAACATAAAAATCATGTAAATTGAACAAGAGAATCCCATGAAATTAGAATTTGTTTGATATATGAATTACTGAGTGGATTGTCAAAAGTCATGTAAATACCAGATGCCTTAGTCTACGCTTAATTTTCACCAAAAATCAAGGCAATCAACAACCGCTACAGTTAATAATGAATGGGTTTACAAAATCGATAAATTCTGAAGTCTTGATCCCCAGTTTAAGATCAATCTCTCCACCTCCCAACCAGAAGAATTCTGGGATCAGCTTCACTATTGCTTCGTCCAAAATAACCTGCCAAAACCATATTTTATTTAATGTGATAACAATGGACAGTAAGAGATATTGACAGCCATGCTTAGAAATGCACGCGTCACATATTTTTCTATTGCCATGATCCAGTTCGTTCTTAGAAATATATGCGTAAATTTTGAAGAATTATACTAAGATTCTTTAATTGAACTTTTTTGCATTTTTGCAAATACACACATTTAATCTCTCTGTCCTCTTCCATGATAGTTAAGGTTTAACATGAGTGAGCGACAAATGTGTTCAATCATCAATCAATTGTCAATGCTAATACATTAGGATCAGTTTAACAGCCATCGGTTGGACAATCAATTAGCAATTATGAAGTTTGATGGACCACTTCCTGTATGTTTTTGATATTCAAATTCCCATTTTTTTGTTAAAACTTGTTTGTTATTCCATTACTTCAAAGCAAAACGAGATAGGAAAATAATGTAATTATCCTTTCAAGTGACTAGCCATTTTCTGTGAGAAGAAAGAGATTGGCAGTGCATATGATCAACAGAGTGGACCTCAATAGTGGAGACAGAAATTCCAAGCCGCAGTTATAGGGTAAATTATACTTCCGACAGTTCAGATATATTTGGGACAGTGGCAAAAAATCCAACTGGCAGAATTAAATTGGTAAGAGTGACCTGAAATAACCACACACACCAAATGTTCCAATTTCACATCTAAAAGAAGGAATGGGGGGGCCTCTGTGTATGCCCTGGTACAACCAGCTGTTGACTGAGAGAAGAGAGATAGTAGTCTAACTCAAGTGATCAAATCTCAGGGCCCTATTTGCTCAAGTGAAACAGAGCAGCTGAAGGGAACAACATTGTACTGCCTGAATAACATAGGCTATATGCATGCATATTGCGTAGCTGAAGCAGCATCACCATCAGTTAGACAGCTTTCCGCTACTATTTTAGTTCTTTTCAGGCATTCGTACAATTGTCTTGTTGGTTGGCTTAATTACGCTATAAGGGCTTGTAACTAAAAGTCTTCTTAATAGTTTTTCTCTTCCTCTACCCTTCATTACAATCCATTCTCTCCCCGGTGGGTCAAGCTATTTAACACTCTCCCTTCGGTCAAGCTTCATTAAGTCCAGCCTGCCTTTCAAAAGCTTTAAATCAATTTGGCAAGTTTTAACCAACAAAAGGTCTGTAGAGGCTTTCTTTAAGCTCTAAATTAGTGCTGGTCCTAGATTTAACTAACAGCAGTCAGCAAGTAAACATTACAGAACAGGAAGATAGAATTGAGACCACAGCATCACCATATCCTCAAAATCTGTAGAAAGCAAACTGGAACTATTCCCCATGCTAGTGAAAAAAGAAATAATAAAAGCTCAGTCCCCTTCCAAAAAATAGAAGATATATTACCGGAATATCTGTTTTCATGCCAATACATGTTACTCCATTGTGCTCATAACCAGTTAATTTTACTGATGTTTCCTCTGGAGCAAGCCTCACTGCAAAAATTTTGGACGTCATTAACTAGAAAGTAGGAACTGAGGAGCATATGATGGGGAGGGGAGAAATCTGTAGTTAGAGCTCATATAAGACAAGATTATCAATAATAGAAATTGGCAAATGATATAGTGAGAGCATGTCATAGATCTCAAGTACGTCATGCGGATGTATCCTTTTAGGAATATGAAATTTGATAATAATATCTCAAGTTAACTCTGCATTGGATGTGAGTTCTCATCTAAGAAAACATGTTGCATGTCGAAAATGTCTAGCAATTTCTTATCTCATCACGAGTTGAGATGTAAGTGGATCAACTTTTCTTGGATATAATTGATGCTGGAAACTTCACACGATGAAAAGAATCCAGTGACAGAATGTGAATTTTACTGGCCTTCTGACTTCTTTTTTCATTATGACATGACATCCAAAAGAGGTGATAGGTTAAAATTTGGATCCAATTATTTAAAATATTGATTATACATGAAGATATTTATGGGAAAATAAATAAAGAGAATAATGCAGAAATCCATGACCAAATTTCCAGTGTTCTAATATAGTAATGTGCTCCAAGTAGACTACAAACAGAGATTTTTAGTAGCAGGATAGTGAAATAAAGAGGAGAAAGACGAATTCTTGAGGAAAATACTAGTGTATTTTACAAATAGAAATGAGAGTGGGCCTCCGCGGAATGGAAAGGTTGCTCCACGTTAAGTGATTGGAAAAGCCTCACTTTTGCAGGCATAAGGCTTCATAAATTTAAGTCTGCCCAAACCACATAATGATAGCTGATAGGGGCCTCGCACAGTGGGTAAGCCCTCAATAAATAGAATGACGCCACTTTCTTTTTCTTCAAAAAAAATGTATAAGAGCTTGTTTGGTGGTACAAAAGCAAGCTCTTAAAAACCAACCATAATCAACAACCAAAAAGGCATACCAAAAAGGCATGATTTTTCCTTTTCTCCTATTGTGAAATTGATTAATCAAAGCTTCCAAAAATCTTTTGAATTCCGTAGGCATTCTACATGACAAACAATCCAGCTGCAATATATGATCGTAAAGATCATCCTAATTTAATAAACATGAAAGCTCAAAAGGATGTTTTATACTTTTATTTGATGAATTATCATCCTTCTCCCAAACTCAAGGACAAAAAAAATCTGCGGTCCCAATTTCCGAACCACTACTTCACAATAACACCGGCAACCATAGAATAATGAAACAAACAATTCGTGTCAAGAAGTTAGAAACCCGCCAGATATAATTTTGAAAATCTCCCTTTTTTCCCTAGCTTACTCTAGTAATGCGAGCTGGACTGCAATTAGATTAGATTCTTTATGTTTAGATCCATAGCGCTAAAACTTCCATGATGAAGGATGATTGTAAAGTATATGAAGCACGATTATTATGTGAAAACTGAAACTCTGCAAATTTTTTAGGTCAGTTGAAGTCTTTACTAATGTGGAAGTGACATAAAAACTAAAAGAGTTTTTCAATGTTCATATAAGGCTATGCCTTTCATCAGTCAAACATATAAAAGGGTAGAACTCGAAACCAGGTTCATCTATTGAGCAAAGCATGATTTAAAAGTAGAGGATCAAATCTATGCCTTACTATACGTAAAGAAGATAATTCATTAGATTATATCAAGCCTGACAATACCTGGGAAAACTCAGAAGCTTTGTTGAAAAACTATTTCAAGCTGTATTATAGGATTTCTCCAAGATTTTATATCATTTTAAAGTCTTTCGACCCCCACCCCTCCACCCACACGCGCCACAAAAGAGATGCTACAGTTTTGGTAATGTAAACAGCTAAATTCAGAAGGTGTAATTGCAAACTTACTGTTGAATTTCTTCTTTGATATCTTTCCATCATTGAGAGCATACAAAAAGTTCTTGACAGCCTCAGCATTAAATCGAGCAGTATACTGCAATCAAAAAGGTGTTCAATTTTGTGTGTGTGTGTGTGTGGCCCCTGTTTGATGGCCATTGTGTAAAAATGATGTTTCACATAGTGATTTTTTTTTTGGGAGAATGTGGTTAAAATGGGAAAAATTTTTGGATTTACGTGCAAAATATTTTATTGTTTTGGTTGAAAATGAGTATGAAAAGTAAATCATTTTGTTTTAAAGGAAGTCAAACTGGGGCTAAGGATCAAATGCAACTATACAAATTAAATAAATATTTAAGGTACCTGTATGACAACCACGTAGTACTTGGAATTGTTACGATCCCTACAATCAGTTATATTTGTTGGGGCTTGAGTATTTACCTATGTAAAACAAATGACTTTCAATCAAGAAAAAGAATCTCGGATTGAAGATCAAATAAGTTATGTAATAAATGAATAATAAATTTGGATGCAAGCACTGGTATAAAATATTCCTTTTTGTGTTCAGATTTATCTCTCATTGCTCCAAAATATGGGCCAAAATGAGCCAAAGGAAATACCTAGAAAACCGCACAAGTTAAATTCAGCATCTGAGCTAAGCTGAATAGGTTAAATCACATCAGCATAATAGTTTTATCACTTAATGGGGTAAAATTGATAGGGTCAGAAACAGGGGAAGAGGAATAAAGGAGAATAAGGCAACACAACACACATCATATATAGTTTCATTAAGCGAGTTTATCCACATACATAGTGCTACTTTAACCTAAACGAAGAATCTACAGTTTGTAAATAAAAATCTAACTAGCATATGATGTTTCCCATTCAAATTAAATTGTCAAAAACTCATAATCCATAATAGGATAGTGGGAAAAGTAGAATTCTATTGAAAGAGGATTAATCTCTATGAACAACGCAGAGGCAATTGAAATTAGGTGTAAAATTTGTATGCAATGTTTATGTTAGACCTGATAATATGATGCCAATACGTTATCTCAAGGTAGGGGCACTTACTCTATATAGCCCTGGTTTCATATCTAAGTCCCATGTCCGTGTCCAAGCCTTTGAAGAAGGCTGATCCCCATCATACACCATATGGACTTCAACACATCATTCATTCCTAGAAAGTTTTATATAGTTTGTATGCTTGGATTTGTGGTTTATCTGATTTGTGTAGACATGGACTAAAATTTTTAAACTCGGGAGTTATTGCTTATTATTCAATTTTCTTTTGTTTAAGTTTGTAATGTATAAAATCATTAATATCCTACAGTTTCAAGGTCTCACGGATGGTGAGTACATTAGAGAGAACTTTACATATATTTGATCACAATTGGTGTTCCAAACGTACATCACCAAATTCCTCCATTTCTAATCCCTTCATTGATATTAAGGTCTGTTTCCTTTTAATTGTTTTCTATATCATATGTCGTTTAAGGAGTATATTATTCCTTTTCTTATGATTCATAATAACAAGAGTTAAGAAGTAATGTCATCTTTTATTAGTCCTCGTTATTACGAAAGTCTCTTCATAAACTCCTTCAGAAATTGAATGATTTTCATTAAGATTTTAATAATAAAAAGTAATTTGAGTAATAAAATTGATAATAAAAACAAGATATTTTAGTTATATTTTTGACTAGTAGAAAAGAATTAATCAATATGCTAGATTGTATTGAACTCTGAACGGAGCTCCGAAGGCTTTTCTTGCTAATCTTTCCTTCTCTCTTCTTGCCACTCGTCTGAATCCCAGAGGCTATTAACCATTAATGGGAGACAACCCTTGTGAAGGTAGGATTGGTTCGTACGCATCGTAGAAATGTTTCATGGAGAGATGCTCGAACTAGTGGTCCATTACCCGAGGAGAAGATACGATTTCTCTGAAGCATATCGAGGACCGGACACACCGACTTGCCCAAGCTCATCGCATCCCACCGAGAGTTGTAACAGAAATTGCACCATAGAAGTTGAGACAAACTCATAGGAACATCCCAAGGAGAAATCCGAGGAAGACTTTATTGTGAGCATAGGCCAGAATTTCTAGCAGAAGATAGGGGTCTTTTGGATCTTGCCTTGTTATTTGAATTATGAATATCACTGTGATTGGGCAAATTGTATCCCAACTACTATTGATCATCTATTTCTTAATTTACTGTTGATGTGATGGGGAATATGTAGTTAAAAAAAAGGAAAAGTTACTGATGTGATGGAAAATATTATTTTATTGAAGAATGTGTGGTTGAAAATGAGTAGAAGAATGAGAATGAAAAAAAAATAATGTAGCTCAAACAGGGCCTTAATAAAAGTATATTCTATTTTTGAGTTTAATGGATGTTCAATGAGTGTTAATCAAATTCTTATTCTCTTTTACCAAGCGAAGTGATGGCAGCAAGAGCTAGGAATGCTAGGACCTGAAGCAGCAGCAACAACAGATGCCAATTGCCAGATAATTCCTTGTTATGATGGAAGAAATGGGCCAAGCTACAACTTTGCCCTCTGGAGAGAGGGGAAACAATTCTGCAACAGTAGTAGAGCAATTTCCTAAGTTACAACCACGACCTATGAAGGTGGTACAACCCCAAAACTAGCAGGAGAGTGGATCAGAGATGTAGAGAGGATCTTTGAACTTATTTCCTGCCCTGAGCCACAATAAGTGACTGCAACATTCATGCTCAAAAATTGTATCAGGCATTGGTGGGAAATGACTAAAAGGTCCAAAGCACCTGGTTCAAGGCTGAACATGGCACAGTTCAAGGAATTATTCCTTCAAACTTCCCTACCAACAGACGTAACCATAAGGACGCAAAGCTCGTAAACTGAAGCAGGGCTCCATGATATTAGCAGTATAGGAAAGGAAATTTGAGGAATTGCTTGCTTTGCCTACTCCTAGATAACACTGAGGACAGAAGGCTTGAACAGGCCTGCGTGACGACCTTAGACACGTAGTTGTAACCTCTGAGTCAGGAAGCTACCACAAAGTACTAGCAAATGCCCCAACTAGCCAACTTCCATGAAAACACAATTAGTACTGACAAGTTGCATGCTAGACAGCCTGATAAATGCAAATGAGAGAATAACAAACCTAATAGCAAGCAGAATTTCGACTAAGAGGCACTTCCAATAGAAGTTAGCAAAAATACTTTAATTCTACCAATGTAGGGTGATAATTATACAAGGTATATTAAACATGGATAACAAATCAGATAAGGATGCTAACGTGGGGGGCATGCCATAAGACCCCACACGTCTAATTAAACAAAATCCTCAAACTCGAACAGGGACTGAGACATCTAACTGAACTCTTTCTTATAGACCAGACTCAATGGAATATCATGATCAAGTCAACTATTAGCCTCTTCAACACATGGACGAACAGCCCCCGTGGTAACCCCTCTACAAAACGGAAGTAGTGGTTACATGAGAACGTACCACCATCAGCTATATGATCCCCTATGATATGGTGCCCAACTTACAAGCATGCATGTCAGCACTGCTAGTAAATATTATGTCAAATACACTTACAACATTAAACTTCCCCCATATAAATTTCTTCCAACTGCATCCTCGAAGTACAAGAGGTAAGGCACCACACTGGTGTCTAACTATAATCAGGCGAACAGTCCATGTTATCAAGATTAGATTCTGACATCTTCAAGGACTTCAACCATTATTCTGTTCAAGACTGCACTATCCAGACAAGATACATTTAACTAACTTAAGACCTCTCCTATTGAAGTCCTCAAAGATTTGCAAATATTCTCCCTTGAATTCATCTTACAAAAATATCCAGCTGTTCAACTCCCCACACCCAAAATCACTCATGTAATTTATTTCCTCTTTAAAGTTAGGAACTTTATTCATCAAAAAGTAGATGGGGGTAAAAAGAGCATCCAATCCTGCTTAACAGAGCAAACTTGCATACAGGTAGACATTTTTTTACTAATTAATTAACTTGTGATTTCATTAATCTCAGGGCAAATTCATTTCCCTGTAATTTCACTGAAGTATTACGTTAAAAGAAAAGAATTGGGAGCGGAAGGAGAAAGAATGTACCAGGACAATGCTCTTACAGAGATGATGAATGGAGGCGGCATCGAGGACGTCACGGCGGGCCTCGAGAGTCCAGGTGTAGTAATCGGAAGGGACACGCTTAAATGAGAAGTTCTTGACACCGTTGGAGCGGAGAATGGCAGAGAGGCGGCCTTCGGTGGTCGAGTTATCGGCGGCCGCGGCAGAGATGGATACAGATTGGTAGAAGTGTTGAGGTAAACACAAGAGTTCAAGGTCCGAAATGCGTTGGAGGATTCGAGTTTGGATTCTCTCTAGATCCACCATCGCCTCCTCCATTGTTGTCTACAGCTCTGAATTTATCTTCGTCTCGGACTTTTTTGATAATTCTTGATAACAATGTACGTTGAACCAAGTCCCTCCAATTTTTTTTTTTCTTTTTTTAACCAGAAAATTTGAAATTTAAAATGAGTTTTCGAAAAATAAATTTTAAAAAAAAAATGGAGCTCAAATGTTAAATAAAATTTCAAAATTTATCACATCAATTTGATGAGTTTTCACAGATTTTTTAAATAAAAATGATTTTTTTAAAAAACTATATTGGAAAAAATAAAAAATAATAAGATTCTGATAAAATATTTGATTGAAAATAATTTTTTTAAAAAAAATCTTAGACTAATGAGCCTTTCATATAATTACTCTCTTTCCGAGCAATCTCGAAATCCGACATTACAGAAAATGTTATTGAAACTTTTCAATAACACATTTTATCAATTTTAATAAAAAAAATTATTAAGAATTTAATTTTTATTCAAATCAAATAGGACTTAGAAGTAGATATTTGTAATCATACATAGTTTGACGGGAGAAAATGTCTTAGAAACTAGAAACCCAACAAAGATCTTTGTGTTTTCCGCTCTTTGAAATCTATAACTCGCCCATGGTATTAGCGTAATTTGCAATCTGGGGGCTTTTTAATGTAAAGTTGCCAGTTTTGACATTATAAAATATCATGATCATTACACCTAATCTATGTCATTAATTACCGAGTTTAGATTTGGGTTGTTCTTTTGAAATAAAGAATTTGTTTAAGAATCAAGTCAGTTTAACAAAGAAATTTGCTCACCTACTTGATAGATTCAATGTTTTATAGTAGATGATTGGATGTAAAAATTGATAGTTTTCTAAATAATCTAATGATAGAATATCATGCGACATTATGTTAAGGAAGTGAGCAAAATTTTCTAACGACATAACATAATTGTTTGTTTAAAAAGGATTCGAGAAATTCAAAATGAAAAACAATAGAATAATTTCTTTTTAGATGATATTATCATGAGATTTTCCTCACATTTTATTAATCTTCCTTCTTACTTTTATTTGAGAAATTTGTGTAGATCTCTCTTCATCCGCCCTACTTCTTTGTCATGAGAGTCACAGACATGGATACACGACACGGATACAAATATGGACATGATATGACACAGATATATCGACGCTGTTTTTTAAATAAATACATCTTCATCACGTAGAATTAAATTCTATAAAATTTCACATGCAGATATTTATCTTTATTTTATATTGTTTTAATATAGGACTCAATATATGGCATGTCCATACTTGCTTTAGAAGTGCCGTTGAAGTATCACCCGCGATAGAAAATTAAAACATATAGGATACAACATGTGACTTGTTGAATTCATGTTTTGAAGTCTTCAAGAACAATTACCGTCCTTGTGCGCTTTCTCTGTCTTTGTGTCCCGATCTTCTACTACTTGAGAGTCTCGAGATGATGAATACTCCTCAGGCTACTCCCCGGGGAACCCCACCGCCTCAAGCCACCCCGATCGTCGTAGATCTCGAGAACGAGGAGATCCCACAACGGTCCGGAAATCCTGAGGACCATGAGGTGTGCCACCTCGTCCCGAACATCATCAATAAATATCGAGGGATTTGGGACTCGACGAAGGAGTAAAAATGGTTGAGAATTTGCTGACCAAGGTATGCTCGAGAAATCTTATTGGCATTGATTATTTCTAACTTAATATCTCGACGATGTGCTCATGATAATGATTTTTCCAGGCATTGAGCGTTACCCGAGGTCTTTCTTTGAAAGATGCTAATGAGTCCCAAAAGATGGCTGGCCTTCTTGAGGAGGCGAGAGCTCGAGAACAAAAGCTCATGAATGAGCTTCGAAAGGCTGGGGATGACGCTGACGCATATCGTGACGAGGGCGAAGAGTTGGAGCTCGTGCTAGAGCGAGATAAAAAAGACTTTGAAGGAAAGTTGATGGAAGCCCGAGATGTTGCTATCGAGGACTTTAAGCTGTCCGAGAACTTCAACGTGCTGATGGGCGAGTATGCCATGGGGTCATACTTTCATGCCCTGAAGGAAGCTCGAGAATTTCTGCGTTCGAGGCCAGAAGTTAGGCCCGAGGATCTTAAAGGAATCCCTGACGTCACTGAAGATCTTGAGCTATCAGAGTCCGAGGAGGCCACAGACATACTTGCTTTAGAAGTGCCGTTAAAGTATCACTCGCGATAGAAAATTAAAACATATAGGATACAACATGTGACTTGTTGAATTCATGTTTTGAAGTCTTCAAGAACAATTACCGTCCTTGTGCACTTTTTCTATCTTTGTGTCCCGATCTTCTACTATTTGAGAGTCTCGAGATGATGACTTGTTTAGGTGAAAGTAGACAATTTAAGAAAATTAAATCATTCGAGAAGTGACATGTGATGATGTCCAAGAAGCTCTTCAAACACAATATGCTCTTTATTTTAAAGGATCAATCATTAAAATCATGATTAAATAGACTCTTCAAATTAATATTTAAAATAAAGAGCGAGTTTGACTCTTTAAATTTGCTCTATATTTTAAAGAGTCAATCCTTAAAATTGCGTTTCAAGATACTCTTCAAATTAATATTTAAAAATAGAGAGTAAGTTTGACTTTCTATAATTAAATGCATTCAAAATATTTTAATTTTTAATGAAGGAAAATAATATAATAATTTAGAGAATATCTAGAGAAACAAAAAAGATAAGAAAAAATAATTAATATATTTCAAGAATAGTAAAATTAAACATTAAAAATAAAGAGCTACTCTCTAAATTTATAGATATTTTCTAAATTATAAAATATGCTATTTAAAAATAAAGAGTTTCTTGGAATTATTCTAACTTCTAAGCACACCGCTTTACTAATTTGGTGGGTGTAGAGACACGAAGCTCAACAATTCAAGTTTTCTTGTGAGCAAGAAATTAATCATCTAACATAAATAAAGAGACAACTCAAGTGGGTGTTCATGCGAAACCCGCAAATGTAAGAAATCGTTAACAAATAGTAGAATTGATGAGTTAAGAGTTATCATCCCACATGAAATAAATTCAATTCAAGTTTACTATTTATGTATAAAATTCGAATTATGTAAACAAAAGAGAGATTTTAATTTGATTTTATGTAAACCCGCAGTTGATGATTTCATTAGAATTTGAATCCGCCTATTGCTACCTACTTTAATTCTCAATTATGTAGTTTAATCATATTCATGCATTTTTGACCATCGATAAGCTAATGTATTTAACTTTCTTTTCCAAAATAAATTAACTCTGTTCTAATCACGACTCGAGTCTATTTCTAGCTCAAGCTCGAATGATTAGAACGCATAAAATTTCAGATTATCAATAGGATTGCACACGTGATAAATATTATTCCTGACATCTATTGCACATATGTTAATTTTGTCGCGTTCTAAATTTATTATGAGTCTCCCAACACTACAAAAAATAACTAATTATTAATTGGTGGTCAAGCAATTAAATAAAGCAATGCGTAAGCAAAATAAATCAAGAAAAGCAAAAAAATATTGAACTAAAAATCTTGAATAATAATGGGGTTCATTTTCATCCAATAAAAAAAGGGATATAGCCTAACATGCTAATCTATAAATTACAAGAACATTAATAGAAAAAAAATATCAGGATAATGAAATAATTCAAAAGATGTTGATCTTTAAGTCCAAGGTTGAATTTTTCAAAATTTTGATATAATTGACATTCAATTCCTTGTTATGGGTTGATCTCCTCTCTCAAAATATAATAGTTAGACCTTTGTTCTTGATGATTTTGATGATAATATTTTGTATGAAGAGGAAAGAGAAGGTTTATTCAATGTGCAGCCATTGTTTTGTTTTTATAAGAGCCATAAAATAGGTCAAAATCGTATCCACTTTGGGTTTCAAAAGAGTTTGAATCGTGAAAGAAAATTACTAATTCATCTGTGAAAATGGCATGCGCACGCTGTAGAGCCAAATGGCTCTCGAATTGGAAAAAAAATGCTTCGTGCGCAAGTTCTCGGAATTCATCCCTGGGCAGCTTTCGGTATTTTAATCATAACTTTCTCTCACGATATCTGATTAAAGTGATTCAAAGTGATTTGGAAAAATGCAAAAGGATACAATTCTTTTAGAAATACAAATTTTCCAATTCGAATGCACTATCTGAAAAATGGGTCTCAAGATGACGTTAAAAATCCTGAGCATAACTTCTTCAACTGGAAATTGATTTGTAAAAATACTTCAACTATATTTCACTCATTTGACCTATAATTGCATCCAATTGATCTTATATGATCTTCAATCATCGTTTTGTGGTCCGAATCAACTATTGAATGTTTAGACTTTGGTCCTCAAACTTTGAATTTCATTAGCTTTTGCCCGTTTTTCATTCTTTTCTTCCAATTTCACCATTTGCTTTGAGTTCAATGTAACTAACATAATTAAGCTATAACTCATTCAAATTACTACCAAATACTCTAATTTAAAGATCAGATAAATTGACAAATTACACTTATCAGTGGGGTCCCTAATCTNGACATCCAATTGCATCCCATTGATCATATAAGATCTTCAATCATCGTTTTGTGGTCCGAATCAACTATTGAATGTTTAGACTTTGGTCCTCAAACTTTGAATTTCATTAGCTTTTGCCCGTTTTTCATTCTTTTCTTCCAATTTCACCATTTGCTTTGAGTTCAATGTAACTAACATAATTAAGCTATAACTCATTCAAATTACTACCAAATACTCTAATTTAAAGATCAGATAAATTGACAAATTACACTTATCAGTGGGGTCCCTAATCTTTGTGATGAGTGTAAATGGGATCGACCTTTCAAAATTTGATGCGTCGTTTTCAACATTTCACAAGTATAACAGAGTAGTTCTTTCTGTGCAAAATCTGTCCATACTAATGTTGAAATGGCATGTGCAAGTGCAATTTACGTCATGTACAATTTTTAACAAAATAGCAATTAAATGTACCTTCTAAATGTTGTTTGATGCTACCAAAAATCGCACCTGTTGATTTTTTCGAGCTAGACGACTTAGATCGAGCACGAACGAAATCTTGCGGTACCTGAAATAAAGGCGTCGAGGTGTGTCCTCGTCACTGAGATCTTCCAATACCTGAAACAAAGTCGTCGAGGTGTGTCATCGTGGCCCCTCCGATGCCCGATGCTTAAGTTAGAGAGATAATATGAAAAAGCCTGAGTGCTGAAAATTATATATGAAAACGTACCTGAGTAATGATTCTAGGTCCTATATTTATAGTGCTGGGTAGTATCTTATTCCTAGTGGGATTTGTTATCCTTATTTAAAGGAGTGATTATCGGGGAAGTTGTTGGATTGCAACTAGAAGTCCAACATTTCCTTGTTTTGAGAGTTCCTCAAGGTAGAACTCCTTTAGGTCCTAGGATTCCTATACTGGGGTAATTGGATAAGGCTAGAATCCTTAGTTGAATCAGTTAAGTCGTAGGGTTTCGTAAATATAATGCTCGGGGACACCACATCCCGAGGACTGTTGTCATCAAATTACCTAAAAGTCAGAGTGTATATGCTCGAGCATTGTGGCACAAGTGTTCGAGCACTGCGAAGGGCCATGGGTCCTTGGGGCTGAATGAATGTACCTCAGGGGTGGAGGAAGGTCGAGTTAAATAAGTTCAGGCATTTTTTTAGCCATATCACTGGCCCCCGTGCAACCGTGCTCGAGATTTAAGGATGGTTGCAATGTCTTTGGGATATTCAACGCTGTGTTGTTTACCCATATTCTTCCACATGCTGGAATGCTTACGTCATGATGATATAAGCCCTATGTGAAAAAGGGCGGCTAAAATTTGTGCACTGGATGAATAACACGTGTCTCAATCTAATGGTTGAAGAGGCGACTCTTGGCCATCCCTCCTGGAGGGCTATAAATACCTCCTTTCCCTTTCATTTTTTACTTTTGGACTCTCAGTAACTCCTTTGGCCTTCCTTGAGATCGAGTATTAAGGTAAGAGATCGAGAACTTAAGTTTTTTTATCTAGGATAGTTTTAACTTAGGATGTTGAGTAGTGACAATGACAGTTCGTCCTCGTCCTCAGGAACCACACCTAAGGATCAGGTGGGATCGATTATTCCTACGGCTATTCCTATAAATGTTCAGCCTCGAGCTCAGGCGAGCTCGATCCCTTTCACCTATCCCGA
Source organism: Fraxinus greggii (assembly GCA_903798315.1). NCBI lineage: Eukaryota > Viridiplantae > Streptophyta > Magnoliopsida > Lamiales > Oleaceae > Fraxinus > Fraxinus greggii. Next base: position 17,121 of record CAIGRK010062807.1, read on the forward strand.
CCAATCCTGTAGATTTAAGGAGCATCTAGCAATAGCGAGTGCTCGCGCTTATGGAATAATGCCAAGCTGTGACGCTAGGTCCCCCGAGGACGAGGCTAGGATGGCTAGGGCTTGGAATGGTGAGTTTGTAATATTTAACGATTCTTTAAAAGGGAGATTTAGGTGGCCCCTACACTATTTCTTCTTGGCCTTGTTGGTCGAGTATAATATGTGCTCGGGGCAACTAGTGCCGAACGGGTGGAGGATGTTGACCTATTTCTTCGTAGCTTGTAGATACCTAGGAATTACCCCCTACATCGACCTCTGTAGGATGGCCTTCGATTTAAAGCAACTCCTGCAGTATACTTGTTTCGCCTATCTTTCATCCCGGGGAAGGCATAGAGTCCCGAGGATGCCTAGCTCGTTAAAAGGGTGGAAGAGAAGTGGTTTTATGTTATACCTCGAGATACCGACCTTTCTTTTAGTCCTCAGTGGGGGTTTCCACACACATCAAGCTTTTGTGAGGGTCAAGCCTATTTCGAGTTGTTAGAGAGAGATAGGCAAATGTTAGAGAATCTCGAGCCTCTTATTTACGACATGGACGATATCCTTGGGGATGACGTCCTCGATCTGGCAGGGATGTAAGGCCTCGAGGGTAGGACATGTTCTTTATTATTATTTATTATTTTTTATGACCTCGTGCTCGGTTAATGCCTTGTGAATATTGTTCAGAAATGACATTCGACCCTACTGCTCTTCGTTAGGCTGTGGACAGGAAGAGCAAGGCCCCTCAAACTCGAGGTCCGGGCCAGGAAAAGGGAAGGAAGAGGCCTTGGGATGCCAGGTATAAACATCAGGGGAGCGGGCCTGGTGAGTCTTCGAGAGCACAAGTAGCTTCATCAGGTACGGGGAGGTCCGTACATGCTCGGAATACTCCTCAGGCTACTCCCCAGGGAACCCTACCGCCTCAAGCCACCCCAATCGTCGTAGATCTCAAGAACGAGGAGATCCCATAACGGTCCGGAAATCCTGAGGACCATGAGGTGTGCCACCTCGTCCCGAACATCATCAATAAATATCGAGGGGATTTGGGACTCGACGAAGGAGTAAAAATGGTTGAGAATTTGCTGACCAAGGTATGCTCGAGAAATCTTATTGGCATTGATTATTTCTAACTTGATATCCCGACGATGTGCTCATGATAATGATTTTTCCAGGCATTGAGCGTTACCCGAGGTCTTTCTTTGAAAGGTGCTAATGAGTCCCAAAAGATGGCTGGCCTTCTTGAGGAGGCGAAAGCTCGAGAACAAAAGCTCATGAATGAGCTTCGAAAGGCTAGGGATGACGCTGACGCATATCGTGAGGAGGGCGAAGAGTTGAAGCTCGTGCTGGAGCGAGATAAAAAAGACTTTGAAGGAAAGTTGATAGAAGCCCGAGATGTTGCTATCGAGGACTTTAAGCTGTCCAAGAACTTCAACGTGCTGATGGGCGAGTATGCCATGGGGTCATACTTTCA
>CAIGRK010062823.1:0-10993 GCA_903798315.1 Fraxinus greggii
TCTATCTTTGATTCAAAGGGTTATGAGGTCTTTGGTGGAGGTGGAGTTTTGAAAGTTTGTAAGCGTGTCAAGGTTGTATTGGAGGGATGAAAAATTTCTCGGTTATACTTCTTGTATGAGTTAGATAATCTGGCCTACATGATGATTAAATTTGAGATTTTGTGTTGATTTATGAACTGTGGATAGATGCATGCTAGACTGATTGTGACTTCACCTTGCAAAACTTGATATTATACGTTCACTATAATTAATTTGGACAGTGTGATACTATGAGTTGATTCATATAATTGATAAGTTGATATAGTTGGACATAGACGTTTTTACCTAAACCATACTAAATTACTTATCCTTAGACCAAATTTAGCACATTTTCGAGGTGATTTTGTTGTTGTAGGAAGATACAGGCGTGGATGAGGATTCTATATGTGAAAACTTTTGTGTCGATTAACTTAGATTAATGGGATAAAATTGGGCGAAAATCTTAAGTTGAGGCCGATTTACTTGAATAGGTGTTTAATGAGGGATATTGCACTAATTAGGGTATAAAATATATAAAAGACATCTCTTCGTAGTCTTTACGACTTGAGTTATTATGTCTGTTAGGGTATTTACAACCCGGTGCTCTAAAATCATCTGATTTGGGAGTCATCGGCTAAAAGCTCGTTATATGGATCATATAGAAAACTTAAAGGAGAGAGAGAGTGCAAAAAAGAAATTGAAAAAAAAAGTAGGTGCATGAAACAGATGACGCGCGAAATGCCCTGGTTAAACCCCAAACACTTATTTGAGAAGACTTGACTTTTGATCAGGGATTATTAGTCTAGTCTAGTCCTAGAGGTCGAAGCAATCAAAGAATTGGAGAATCTTTGTTTATTGATGTATTGACTTACAATTAGTAGAGTCCACCTAAACTAGAAATAGTGATGATAGTAATGAAAAATTCAACCTTAGATTACACATTGGAAAAAGAGTAAAAAAAGTATGGGGGTGTTGAATCATACGAGAGGTGAAATGATATATTTGATCGCAGAGGGTTGGGAATTGAAGCAACTTATAAATTCATGATTGTCTACTTAATTTTTCACACACGTCAGTTTAGCATTGGAAGAGTGTATATTGGTTTGGTATTGTGACTTTGAAACAGTTTGTAGATTTAGTACTTTAATTTCAAATGCTAAGATCAAAAGCTAGATTGTCTAACCAAAAATTTTTGCATGATTGTGTGTTTATTTTTATTTAGGCTATAATTATGTATGAAGACAAACAAAAGTTTAAGTTTTGGTGTATTTGATCGGGGCCTAAAATATCTATATTTGATAGTTCTTCTAACAAAATATATCCTAAATTGTTTAATTTTTTGTTATATGGGTAAAACTCAATGGTTGAACGCGGAATCGAAAGAAAGAAGCGAAAATTGGTGAAAATGACAAATTTCGAAGTTTGAGGACCAAATTACAAATATTTAATAGTTGATTCGAACTACAAGATGATACTTTGAAAATTGCTAGGAGACAATTGGATGAAATTAGAATTCAAAAATGAATGGAATATGATCAAAATATTATCAAAATCAATTCCAATCGCACAATTTATATTCCAAATTTTTAGTCGAAGATTGAGAACCATTTTTGGCATAGCAAATGTCCAGAATTGGAAAAATTCTATTCTATCAAAGTTGTAATCTATTGAGTTATCTTTTCAACGCACATTGAATCACCTCAATCAGAAACCAATATGGACGTGACTTTCAACCAATTTTCTACTCCTAAAAATACCTAACAACAGAATACATATTATAGACATCTCATATACATATTATACTTTAATATTCATCAATTATTATCAGCAAAGGAGGAAAATTCATAGTTTTTCTGAGATAATTAAAGGGTATTTGCAAGAATTTAATCAAGTGAAAATTCAAACTTGAGTTTGGGCAAAGAAGAAAATACGTAAGTGGAGATTCATCAAGAAATCATTGAAGAAATTCAAGATTTCAAGATTCATCTTCATCTTCTCAATTTATCAAAAATTCGGGTTATGTTTTTCACTTAAATATGATTTCTTATAATTTCGCTATATTAGACTAAATGTATACATTGCTAAGATGAGATTAACTCTTGTTATTTTTAGTTTTTAATTAATTATTTTGACTTTAATTTGATTTGATTCATCGATGTTTATTATTTTTTTTATCATTCTTTTCAATTGCTTGATCACCAATTGAATTATTAGTGAATTTTATTGTTATCGAGAGAGACGATAAAATTTAAGCACATTATAATAAATATTATAAGGTTTAATAGAGGATATAAATATATCTCTATGCTTTATATGGTTTCAATATGTGTTGTAATACTTGTTAATGCATTTATCATGTTTTTATCTTTCATCGAAGATAGAAAGGTCACATGAGGGGAATATATTTGATCGCTATCGATAGAAGTTTTCAATTAAATTAAAAACATTGACCAACATGAATGATTTAAAAAAACGACACTTTAATTGTTACACTAAAAATGAAATAATAAAAGGGATTCTATATCTTAGCATTGCATCTCATGTATTTGAAAAACACATCTACTTACTTTAATTAGTTTAATTGATAATTTAGGGATTAGTAACAAAAAAATCACAAAAGTTGTTTGATATTTGATTAAAGTTGCAATTAATTTTAACTCGATCAAATACGTAGTTCTCGTGGGTTCGACACTCTATTCGCTACTTTATTATTTGTTCACGATCTCGTTCACTTGCGGGTTTTCGAAGGACGAATTATCTTTTCATCTCTTTGTACTTATTTTTTTTGGATAATGATTAATCGAAACTTTTGTTGTAATTGCTTCTTTAGCATATTAGGCTAAATTCATATAGTGTTGGATGATGATGTAAATTGTTAATTAAACATTTTTAATTCAAATGCTATTTCTTTTAAGGATGATATGTGTTGATTGATTATTAACAAATTTATATGGGTTATTTTAATGCTTGATTACCATTTAAAAATAAGTGTCGTTTATATTGCATTTCAGTTTTCAATTTTGAGTTCTAAAAATATAAAAGTACCACACATGTTTAGTTTGAAAAATTGAGAAATTACTTTATGATATTTAATTTTATGAAATTTGATTATTAAATAAAATAAAACAAGGACAGTTTGTTAAATATGTTCAAGTTTGTCGCAAGATCAATAATGGAATCAAATTTGAAACTGAAAAATTGTTTCCATGAGTAGCACTTATTTGAAATTATTTTAATTTGATATAAACTTTTCAATTTATTCCGTTGATATAAACTTTCCAATTTATTCCTTTGCAGTTTTAGTTTTAAAACTGAAAATTTGTTTCCATGAGTAGCACTTACTTGAAATTATTTTAATTTGATATAAACTTTCCAATTTATTCTGTTGCAGTTTTAGTTTTACCAATCTCTCACAACATGATAAGTGCATTTTTGCATACTTATTTTACTGTTAAAACATGAAAAATTATAGATTAATATCTTGAAATACAGTTTAATTCTATGTAAGTTACGTTTTACAAACAACGTGATGAATGTAGCTTAAATATGGAGAAACAAGTACAAAAATGACAAATTTGAAGGAAATGAAAGTTCAGGGACCAAATTACAAATATTCAAAAGATGACTTGAAAGGCAAAACGAAGATATGAAGATGAAGAAGTCAAGTTGAGCTAAGGAATATAGCATTGGATAAGAGGAAAGAGGTGAAATGTCGAGCAACCCGAATTGGAGAACTAAAACGAAGACTTTGGAAATTACACAACACTATGCGGTCGCATAGTGTTGTCTACCATGCGACCGTATACACTGTTTCAGGGAATGGAGACACCAAGTTTCCAAGAACTACGTGATCACATGCTAATGAACTATGATGTCGTATAGTTATGTTCGGGGACGAATATTCAGTTTCTTAATCTCGTTTAACTACCTATGGAAACAAATGGGGATTCGTGTATTTGAACCCTAAACTAGTGGACATGTAGAGTTGAATAATAGGGAAATTAAACAAATCTTGGAGAAAATGGTGAACCCTAATAGTAAGGATTGGTCTTTAAGACTGAACAATGCAATTTGGGCATACCGTACTACTTTTAAGACTTCCTAATGCATGTCACAATATCACCTTAGTTTGGAAAGCATTGCCATTTACCTGTGGAGCTTAAACACTGAGTCTATTTGGCAATTAAGCATTTTAATTTTGATCTGGAGGAGGGNACTGGCTAATAGGGAAATTAAACAAATCTTGGAGAAAATGGTGAACCCTAATAGTAAGGATTGGTCTTTAAGACTGAACAATGCAATTTGGGCATACCGTACTACTTTTAAGACTTCCTAATGCATGTCACAATATCACCTTAGTTTGGAAAGCATTGCCATTTACCTGTGGAGCTTAAACACTGAGTCTATTTGGCAATTAAGCATTTTAATTTTGATCTGGAGGAGGGAAGTAAGATTAGAAAATTTCAATTGAATGAATTGGAAGAATTGAGAAATGATGCTTATGAGAGTTCTAGAATCTATAAGGCGAAAATGAAAATTTTTCATGATAAACACATTTTTAGAAAAGCATTTGAACTAAATCAAAAGGTATACTTGTATGATTCTAGACTTCACAAGCACCTAGGAAAATTTCGATCTAGGTGCACTGGCCCTTTTATGGTGAAATAAGTTTTCGAACATAGGGCCGTTTAAATTGAGGATCCTACTGATGGTAGGGTATTTAAAGTGAATGGGCAGTGTCTTAAGATTGTTTGTAGACAATATGTGCCTCTTGTGGAAGAAATTCCTCTTGCAGATCATGTTTACCATCCTTGACATTCCTCAAATATGCTTTTTGCTTTTTTTTTTCTGTGTATGTTAGTTTTTTTTTCTAGGTTTTTTTTGTTTCTTGCTTCATTTTTTTCAATTTGAGTACTTTTCAGGTTAACCGTAGTTTCGACCCTATGTTGATTTACTCCAACATTCAGAATGCCTCCTAAACACACCTCCAAAGGAAAGGAAGAAGAAGAGGACCTAAAGGAGGGATATGGAGATTCTTGGATCAAGAGGCCATCACATAATACTCAGATGTTATTAGCCACTGGGTACTGCTTCTAGAATGGTCGGTCAGACTAGATGACTTTCCCGGATTTGAAATCGTGACTTTGGTACAAAACTGTGGATGGGATAAAGTGGTTGAAAGACCTCACCCGGGATATGAGGGTCTGGTTCCTGAATTTTATGAGAACTTCAACAGTGAGACACTCCGAGATCTGAGTATTTACATCAGACATGGGCAAGGGACAAATGAATCATTTTTACACCCGAGGTAATACATGATTACTACCAATTATCATAGAACAACATAGTTCCCATTCTAGGAGAACTACCGTAGAACACATTATGGGAATTATTGCTTGGGCGTGAGAATGCATGGCCGTTACAGACTCGATTATGGCATCAGATCGATCTTATACCATCCATAGCCATTCTATGGCTATTTACTTGCCATAACATCGAGCAAACTCCACATAGGACGACATTCAACGATCTGGCGGTCAGTTTCATCTATCACTTGGTTAGAGGGAAGAAGATTGACTTGGCCACCTTTATTTATAAACAGATTCATTCCAGTGTGTCTAGGGAGATTGACATCGTTCGCTTATCTTTTCAAGTTTGATTAGTGGAATATGCAAGAGTGCGGCATTACTATCCCATCCGGGGAGCTTCCCGAGAGACCCGGCCCTTTCATAAAACGAGTACCTTGGAGGCTCATGATCGAGCTAGGGATAAACACAAATAGAAGCAAGAGAGAGAACGATTGAGACAGTAGTAGGCTGTACAAGGGTAAGGGGCTGAGGATGTTGAGATGCCTGAGGCACCACCACCACCGGTACCAATGGATGTTGATACGTAGTTGTTGAGACAAATGCTCGCCACTATGATCGGGTTTAGCTGGGATATCGAGAGTCTTGAGTAGACTATAACACTATGGGCATGGATATCTAGACTGTGAGGAATGATATGTTGAGCACTAGGAACTTTGCTTCCACTGCCAATAGAGAGTCATTCGCTGCGAGATTGGAGGTTGAGGTCTTGAATGGACGACTGAATAACTATGTGGGCAGAGTCAATGGGATTCAGTTGAGAGCTAACGAGACTTAGGACCGCTCTACACATTCAGAGCATAGAGGCTGAGCTCACATAGCAGTCCGAGATGATTCAATAGATACTTTCACAACTTCCTCTACCATCAACTGATAGCACATCCTGCTCCGGTTTCCATCTACCTCCATATTGATCAGGGGAGTACTCTGAGCCCCATTTTCTTTACCTTATTGTACATTTGTCATGTTTTATACGTGCTTTTCAATTTTAAATTTTGTGATTATCTAAACATTGAAGATAATGTTTCAAATAAGTTTAGGGGTGGGCGTTCATCATTTGACTGCAATTATTTTTGTGTGATTGTCTATGCCAAAAAAATTGTAGTTTTTATTCATTTATTTTCAGTTTTTTTATTATTAATTTTCTAGCATTAGATTATAGCTTTAGATTTTTGTGCTTGTGTGGGTTTGACAACTATACTGGCTATGATGTGAATATTGAAATATGTATCAACTGTGAATAATGAAAATAGTATAGTATTAGATTAGTTAAAACCTATTTATGTAAAACTTGACATTTTCTATGCACCTTACTCATGTTTGGCATATTGAGTTAGTGACGTGGTTCAGTATTTAGAAAATAGTTGAACATAGTAAGTAAGACCGAATAACCTCTATAGTATTGATCAATAATCCAACTATATGGTAGTTTGGAGATGATTGAGCTATTATAGGGGAACATTGAGATGAGTAGAGATTTCATGCATAAAACTTATCCTGTATGGATTGTCTAAAACCAATGAATCGAAGACGAGATGAAAGTTCTAGGTTAGAGGTTAGTTTTAGAAACTAAATGTCCAAAAGAAAATTAGCAATGCACTAATCTTTGAGTGAATAAAAGTATCTTTTCGAGCTTATATAACTTGGGTGATTAAGCCTGTAAGGGTGGTTTAAAATATGGTGCCCTATGGTCATCTGACTTGTGAGTCATTGGTCTAAAGCTCGCTACATGGATTCTATAGAAAGCAATGAGAAGATGTTTGAAAAAAATGAGAAAACATGAATAATGAAAAGAAAAATACACAAATACATTGAGCCTCAGACATTTGGTTGATAAAACTACACCTTTGACGATAAGCAAGTAATTTAGTTTAGTTTTAGGGGTTGAAGCAATAAAAAATATAGGACAATCTCGACTTGTTGAAGTGTTAACATGTAATAGTGAGATCTATCCAAGCTAAGAGAGGGTAATGAATAGAATTGAATAAGTTCAACTTAGGATGCACCCCAAAAAATTGAGTGAAAAGTATAAGTTTGAAGGTATGTATCTCTCAAGCGAAATAAGGATATATTTGACTACTATGTGTCAGGTGTTGAGCCAATCATGATCTTAATATGTTGACATGAGTTTTCACACACACACACACACACACGTGTTAGCATATGCATGTAGCAGGTGGAGATTGATTTAATTTTTGCATTATTGTAATTGTTCATTTGTTTGATTAGTGAATTTCAATCCTGAGACACAACAGGTTGAAAAACCATGTTTTTTGTAGAATTAAGTTATAGTTTTGTTTGAGGACAAACAATAGTTCATGTTTGGGGGAGTTTGATAAGTGTATTTCTACACACTTATTTTACTATTAAAATATGATTAATATGTTGGAATATAGCTTAATTCTATGTAATTTACGTTTTGCAGGATAGCATGATGAATGTAGCGGAAGTAAGAAGAAAAGTGGAAAAATGACAAAATTGAAGGAAATGAAGATTCAGGGACCAAATTGCAAATATCAAAAGACGACTCGGAAGGCAAAAATAAGATATGAAGATGACGAAGTCAAATTGTGCTAAAGGAATAAGGCATTGGATAAGAAGAAACAAGGAAAGAGGTTAAGAATCGAGCAACCCAAGTTGGAGGACTAAAACGAAGACTTTGGAAGTTACACAACACTGTGCTGTCGCATAGTGTTGTCTACCATGCGACCGCATACACTGCTTCAGGGAATGGAGACACCAAGTTTCCATGAACTATGTGACCGCATCCTAATGAACTATGCGGTGGCATAGTAATGTTCGCCGGGGGAGGGGGGGATATTTAGTTTTCTAATCTTGTTCAACTACTTATGGAAACAAGTAGGGATTCATGTATTTGAACCCTAATACGTCCCAAGACACAAGAGGACGCCTCCATACATAATTTTCTCTGATTTTTACTAGAGATTTCCATGGAGAACTAAAATTCTTGGTGAAGTTAGAAAAGAACTTATTGGATTTGGAGATTTCACACCCTCTATTAATGTAATTTGATCCTTGTTGAATAATTCCAGGATTTATACATTTCCTACATGAATTTGTTTGAGATTGATTTAACTTTTATTAATTTTTTCATAGATCTAGTCATTCTCTTTCTATTGAATAATTGAAATATTTTTTGAATTTTAATCTCAATTTTATATTATTGGAGTGATTATTTACTACTTTATGTTTGATGCATATGGTCGTTACTTAATCTTATTCCAATGAAAAACGTGGGAATGTGTTGTAGAAAATCTAAATTCTAGTATTACAATTGAAATAAATTGATTTCCAACAATATATCTTCCTATTAGAGAGTTGGGATGAAAACCTCTAATTGAGTAAAAATAATGAATAATTGATGTTGAATGACCCAATCTCATTGAGGGAATTCCGGTGCTTCACTATTCCAAACATTGATTTTAATTACGATATTTCCAACTTTGATTTAAACTTCACTAAAGCAATAAATTCTATTACAAATTCCAAGATAACATTCACATTTTGATCCTTTGAGCAATTTTCCATCTCCCCGCGGAATTGACACCCCAAAGTTGTGTTATAAATACCGCATTATTTTTCGGGCGTAATCACAACACAATTAGATAAATGCAAAAGCAAAGTACACCATGCAATTTCTATTTGGTCAATTTTCTGGACAAAGTCAAAATCAACGGCCTAAGATTCGTCAAGGGCTTCAGCACATTTTTGTTGTGAAAGTAGAGCTTTTATTTATTCACTCGAGAGAATAAGTCTTCTTTGTCAGTCCAAATCTCAACATCTAACTTGCTACTTACCATTTTAAGTGATTTATGTGCACTTAAAACAAACCACAAATTTTTTTAACAAGACTTTAAAAAAAAAAATCTGGATCGAAGAATGTAACAGTTTCATTCAGAAAAAAGTTTAGTTTTTACAAAATTTTGTATAATGCTCAAAAACATTGTTTAAATGAAAAATATACAAAATGAATTTCACTAAGACACTGAAAAATCACAAATGGCAACAATATTAACTAGATACTATATGAGAAATGCACAACTCACTACAGAATAATTTATAAGGACATATTACACTATAAATCACCAAGATGTGTAGTAATCTTGAAGAAACAAAAATCGTAGTCTCATCAAATTCTTGGGTTCTGGCATAAAGCTCTGGACAAAGGAAGATCCAAGTTTATTTCAACCGATCCAAAAAATATAACTAATCCAAAATATATTGCCAGGTAGGGTTAAAAATCATTACCACACGTTCGAAGAACACAAAGATAAAACATAGAATACCAAGATTTGTTTTATGCCTCTAGAAAGAACCGAATTTGACCCTTAAAAGTACATATCTATGAAAATCTACGGCTAAATCCCACAAGAAAGTAGGGATGGTGATGGGGCAAGTCGGGGTCGGGGTAACCTCCCCGCTGCCGGCCATGACTGGTAATTCCTTGTCTCACACCTGTCCCTATACCCATCTAAGGAAAGAAGGGCGAGGCGGGTTCACTGCCTCATTTACTACTTGTTTACATTTTTTTTCATTATTTTTTTAAAAATCGGTTTTAATGTAGATATTTGATTATGTTGGCTCCATGATACAATAAATATAAAACTCCTAGGATAAAATAAACGTTAGATCCGAACTTCATCAGGATATATAATTGCATTACTCATATAAGCAAAAAAATAAAAATAAAATTGAAGATTTAAATGCACGATAAAAATTACACGTTTGGATAAATTACAACGTAGGTACAAACAAACATCACATAATGCGACACTCATGTTGTAGATATTCTAGTGCGGGCATCTTCTTCTAGAATATCTATATCAAACTCCTTAAAAATTGATAACTGTAAAAGTAATTAATAGTTAGACGAATGATGTATTTAACTATTTATTATTCAAGCACATTCAAAGAAAAATTAATTTACCTCCTCTATAATAGCAGTGTCACTCAACTGTATACAACATCCAGAGTATAATGTAGGTGATGAATGTTCTAACAATAAATAAATCTAGTTAGCAATAAAGAAATAACAAAAATAACAATTATGAAAAACTTAGATAATTGTATTTCTCGTACCATAAATGTCAGCTCACAAACAATCTCGAGCACATATCAAAGCCTCCAAAGTCTTTAGATGAAGCCTATTTATGTGTGGACTAACACATATACCACTAATACTGAATGTAGACTCTAATGCCATTGTAGATATTGGGATAGCTAAAATGTCTCTTGCAACTTTTTGCAAAGAATGTTATTTTATTGAATTTGTATTCCACTATGTCAATATGTCAAAATCATTTGATCTAGATAAACAAGCTCGTCCAAGAAAATATCAAGTTCTGATTTCTTACTATCAGTATTAGTGGGATTAGAAACAAATAATCAAATTGCGCCAATCGATCTTTTTTGCTTATAGAAGTAGATATATCAGTTTGGTTTGAAGATTGAGTCATGTTCCAACTTGATCCATGTCTTGTTTTGTACTCATTTAGCTGCATGAGACAAAATTTTCTAACCTTTTCAATCTTAAGATCCACAATTTCATTTCCATAAATCATTGGAAATAATATTTAACCAACTTCATT
>CAIGRK010062878.1:0-20178 GCA_903798315.1 Fraxinus greggii
TTCCGCATCAATCTCGTTGTGGGTTTCGTAGTCACCGTTGCAACGCATTTCTTATCAGCATTAGTACTCACATCTTAGTGACAACAAAAGTAAAGTACATGCGATCTCTCTAGCTCCCTTACAAGCATCAGGAGAAGCACCTCCATCTCCTGAAAATCGAAAGGTAAAATTTTGTAAAACTCATTGTAGCAGGGACCACAATATGGATAAGTGCTTTGAGATACTGTTCTCAAAAGCATAAAGCGTGGCTAAGCATAGAGGCAACGTTTCAAGTTTCACGAGTATAAGCGAGCCTAGGTGAGGCGTAGTCATAAAAATGCATTTCTTATATTTAATATTATTTAAATTTTCTAAAAATCATTTAATAATTAAAATAAAACATACCAAATATCTAAAATTGTAAAATACTATATTTATTTAATAATTCCTATAATTAGTCAATTATATAATTTTCAAGTTTTTGAAATGCAAAAATTAGTTTATTTTTCGTACTTTTAATTTTCAACCAGACAAATCATACTTAATAAAATTATAGGAACTTCATACATGCTTAGAGAATTTTCAACAAAATAATGAGTCTCAAAATCATAATTACATAATTTGGATAACACCGTAGCCTAAATCTTATTTAACTCTTTATTGGATAAAGTTAACTTTTTACTTTTGTACATATAAANTATTTAAGAATTCCTATAATTAGTCAATTATATAATTTTCAAGTTTTTGAAATGCAAAAATTAGTTTATTTTTCGTACTTTTAATTTTCAACCAGACAAATCATACTTAATAAAATTATAGGAACTTCATACATGCTTAGAGAATTTTCAACAAAATAATGAGTCTCAAAATCATAATTACATAATTTGGATAACACCGTAGCCTAAATCTTATTTAACTCTTTATTGGATAAAGTTAACTTTTTACTTTTGTACATATAAAGTCTTTTAGAAGCTAGAAATTAAAATCAAATAAAAGTTTTGAAAAAAAAGTAAAAAAATTAATAAACTAAAGTCAAATAAAAGAACTTTTAGAACAATAAAAAATTAATAAAGAGCGCCCAGAGAAGGCGAAAGAGTGGAAGGAAAAAATTCAATCATTTAGGAATTGGGAAAAAAAAGTGCCTAGGCATAAAGTGAGATGTTCTGCACAAGCTTCGAACCTGGGTGAAGCTGGGAAGCTAACAAGGTGGGACACATGAAGGATCTGACGGTCGAAAGCTTTTATATTCATGCATTAGAGAACGAGCTCATGGAGGTAGGTCAAGACATGCGGACCCTTTGCAAGTACCAGTAAGTAACCAATACTCTCGACCTCCAGCAAAAACGATCTATACCATTATAGGAGGTCCTTATATCGATGGAGAAACAACATTAACAATTGAAATAGGTGAGGAGCCAACTGTATTCTGCAGATACATGGACTTCTTAATTATGGATAGTAGGTCAGCATACAATGGGATCTTTGGAAGTCTCATGTCAAAACAATTAAAAATGCGACCTCTATCCACCATCTATACTTAAAATTTGAAACTCCAAAAGGGATAACCATGGTCAGGGGATATCAAGCAGCCATGAGTGAGTGGTACCTTATCGCCTTAAGGAAAGCAACAGCCCTAAGGGCTCCTCCAGTCAATACCACCCTAACAATCGAAGGAAACATGCTTCAAAAATCCTTTTCAGAAAAAGTAAACATCCAATGATACTAAAGACGGGTTGAAAAATCTATTCACTAGTAAATACAGTTTTGCAAATACTGGAAAAGCATGGATAAAAAATTGGTGAAACCAAAGCTAGGTCGGGAACACGGTCACGGCAATTCTGCGAACAAAAATTTGAAAGGTAAGCCTCTTTCTGCTCACTATGAAACTCAGAGTAATGGCGAGGTTAATCCCGCCAATTTTTCCATCATTGAAGGCGAGACTCTTTCCACCGAATGAAATATTCTTAAAAGCGAGACTCTGTCTGCTAACAAAGCTCTACTTGAGAGCGAGGTTTATCTTGCCAACGAAATGGTGTAACGGCACAAGTTACTATACCAAGGGAAGTTGGATTGAAGTCTATCCCATCACAATTGAAAACTATAAGGAGCTAGTCATTGATGTTTTAGTGATATGTTTTGTATGGTTTATAATTTATGAATTATGTTGTGAAATTATTTACAATTATGCAAAATATGGCTATCAGCCAAAAAAAAACACACGAAGTGATAATAAAATGCAACGTCAAAACAAGTAAATAATGTAACGTGAACTCATATATAAACCAGAAAGAGAAACCAGGGCGCTAAATACATTCCTCCAAATCGAATAAAATGCTGAAAAGGCCGTCAATTGCTATGAGTGTCTGATGGCTTAACTATAGTAGCAACCTCACAAGGCTGAAAAGGCTCAGCAAAATGGGAGAAAAGCATATAAAGCCCTAGAGGCTAGCAAAGGAACTTAGGAAGACTAGGTTTTACTAACACCCTCTTCATGAACCTCTAAAAAATCTATGTTCCATTAGGGATGAAACTTCCTAATAATATCGAAAACCCTATTTTTCCCTTATGACATGGGCTCTTCAAAAAGTTTAGCTTCATAAGCCTTCCTTTTAGCAACTGCAAACTCCGCACTAGAAAGTTTAGCCTTACTATTTTTTAACTTGCGACTGAGTATGATCAGTTCATCTCAAGCCTAGGTACCATATTTTATAATAAGAAAATAATCAATTTTAGCCATTTTGAGTTCTTCCTTTAGCTTGGTAATTTTGCAATCTATCCATTCGGAATAAGCTCGATTATCTAATTGAGTCTGAATTAAATTTAAGCCGAATCTCCTAGCAGCTCCTGCCTTAGCATATTCATCAGTGCTTTGGTACATGTTTTCATATCATGATTTTTTTTTACTAAACTACATCCAGTTTCATCTAGAGTGTATTACATTCATCCTCCAAGGTTTAGACCTTTGTCACGAAATGTTAAAACTTTACCATATAACATGCTCCTCACAAAGATTTTCAAACACTTTCATGTCTCATTAGATAATGAAACATTTGTCCAACTTAAACCCACCGACACTATCAACTTTAAAACATTTAAACGCATGAAAATCACCAAAGAACATAGTTAATGGGTGGCACATACCAGGGGATTCGGACCCACTTTGGGTCCATCAACTCTATCCTTTGAGGGTGACGATGATGACGTACAAGAAGCTCATGTTTCTCCTCACGACATTCTGGGGTCCAGCTCCCTCATTCTTCAGGCAGTGGCTTCACGTGCACCGAGGATCAGTGCAACCTTTTGAATGGCGACATTGACTTTCTCACATCCGCAGTTGATGGTCACGTCGGAATGCTCCATCGGGTACTCGTTCAACAGGAAGCCATTCAAACTCAACAGAGAGCGATGTAGGTTCAACTGAATGCCTTCTACGCCCATTTTGCTTAGCTTAGTTTCCTCCACCACATCCTCCGGAGTCGTATTCATATTTTAATCTTACTTTTTCATGGATTTTCTCTTTATTTGCTTTAATATGGATATATCCTCACATTTTGCTTCATGTTACCATTTTCTATTTGCTACATGTTGAATATGTCATTGTGGATTCTCTTTGCCATATTACTATTTCCCTATGAGATTTCTTTGCCTTATGTTTTGCTTTATATTTCCCTACTTCATGTTCTTTTTGCTTACGCCAAAAGGGGAAAAACATATGAACGATGATATGCATACGCATGCTTAATGTGTATAAGAAAGGGAGAATGCTTCATTTGTAAAACGTAGGGGAAAGAGTATTGCAAATGCATGAATTATATGAGATAAAGTATTCTTCTTATTACAAATCATCTATTGTTTGTCATAATCAAAAATAGGGAAATTGTTGACATATGGTTGATCTTATGTTTAGATTATAACAAACAAAGTATACGTATCTCTAACATTTATATTTAAGTCTTCATTTTTACGTGTTAAATTGGAGACAAAACCAATTGGACGGAAAGTTGTCGATCAAGAAAGCTCAAGATGAAAATCAATTTAGCACTCATGTCAAATCAATTGGAGACAAACATTGTGCCGCTTCAAAATTGAGCAACAAATCGAGCACTCACGCCAAAATTAATCGAAGATATTGGAACTAGATGTTCTTAGCTCATTTGTAAAGGTAAAGCATTTTAATTCTTAGCAATGATTCATTGAAAGCTCAAGTGATGAATTTCTTATGCACGATAAAAACTCACTTCATTAAAACGTTTGCATAAAAATTATTTTTGAAATGTAAGATTTCCAACTTAATTTTAATTACTATTAAACGTCATTTACCTTGAAATATCAAGTAAATACGTCAAGCAAAAATTACAAAGTTGCAAACAAAACAAAAAATAGATCAGAAAAACTTCTGGCCATCCGGAGAAAAAGTTCTAGCCATCCGGATGTCTGGATGGCAAATCGGACGTCCGCTTAGCCAACAACGGTCAAATTTTCGACCGGTCTGACTGATTTTCAACGGCTACTTTTTGGGTCATCCAATACAGTTCCGGACGTCTGGTTAGCCAGAGAAGTTGGCGTTTCTCACGTCTATAAATACCAACTCATTTGTCATTATAAAAACAACAATAGAGCATTAAAGTGAGATTCTTTTGAGCAAAGTAGCATTGATTTCTCATCCTATTTATTATTATCATTTTGTTTGGAAAAAGTTTTGATTAAATCAATTCTTGAAAATCATTCAACACAATAAAGTTTTCTTTCTAAACCTAATACTTGAGCTTCACTCATTGCTATCCATTAAAGTATTAGCATATTCCTCTTTTGGTACTTAATTGTGATCATATAATTTATTAAGAGAGAAGTTTTTAATTTGTAAATTCAATTCTCTTTAAACTTGTGGGTCGTGTTGAGGTCCCGAAAAGCTCAACGTTGTAAAAGGATCGGTGCTCCTTACTTGTAAGTCACCAGAAGCTTTGTAAAGGATTGGATTGCACAACAAGTCAATCAATATAGTAAATTGGTCTTGTTCGTGTCGGAGAGCTTGGTAACGGAGGATGTAGATCATTGCGTTGGATCGAACCTTCATAATTATATCGTTTTCCCTCTCTATTCCTTTTTACGTATTGCCTTCATATTCGTGTTTGTCATTTGAATTAATCTATCTAGTTATTATGCGCTTAAATTTAAGTTAGTTTCTCAAAAAAGTTTTAAAAACCAATTCAACCCCCTCTTGGTTAGCAATTCTTAGGCTATCAGATGTGCTAGAAGTTTCACATCTAAGATTAGATCTCCCAGAATCATAATCACCACATGCATTCCGAGAGTCAGTTTGGGAAGACATTACAGAAGAAGCTGAAAAGGAAAATGATAGGATTACGCACCGAATTAAATCTTTTGAATATGATAAAGAATATGAAATCTAGCAAATAGAATCATCTGAGTAAATAATGCTAAGTAATGACATATTTATAGATATTGATGGAAGGTATAAAACGTTGAATAATGTCAATCACAATTGTTGAAAAATGAATAGGTGACTGACCGAATCCCGATATAAATGAGGCCAAATCACTCATAATCCTCACGTGCCTAAAAGAGTTATGGGCCACTAACCTGGAAAATGAAAATAAGGCCTAGTAACGTGTGTAAAAAGATAATAATTGTCAACACGTTTCCCATGTCTTTCCGAACAGATATGGATGAGCAAGGCGAGGCCAAAAAGCCCTTAATAGGTTCGCAAATCATAGCATAATGCAATTAAAATTCTAGATTTAATATAAATAATAAAATCAAAATTTGGAAACTATTTGTTAAAAACTTAAACGAAATCCATGAACTTGGCTAGCTATTGGCAAATTGTAAAGTAACTTACAAGGGAAACAAAAAATACAAAATGCTCGTCTAAAGTTTTCGAACCATTCCCTTGTCGAGACTAACTACAGGCTATCATTAAAAGACATGTTAGCTAATGAATAAAGTATAGTTCTTAACCAAATTAGTTATAAGATAGCTAATATGGAGCTTCCATCTGTCATTCTCTCGAAATGACTAAATTACCTCAAAGTTTAGAGAAAAATTTATAAATACTCCTCCATTTAAAAAGAAACACATACAATTCAAATATTTCCCTCTCAAATAGCATTTTCATCTCTAGCTTCCGTTTGAGGATCAAAACTATTGGAGGTGAAAATCCTGGTTAGATGAGAGAATTTGTTGATCTGATTTCTATCGTCAACAAAAAAAATCTCCTGGGCATTTTAAAGATATGATATGATAACTTGGGGAAGAACACATTATTTTGATTCTTGATTGGGTACAGTCTTGAGGTTGAGGTAGTGCACTTCTTTTAACTGATGGAAAAATTACATAAATATCACTATGGAGAAAATCGATAGTGGACGGCAAGGCAAGAGAGCTTTTGGGTAAGGCGGATGGGGAGAGAAAGAGTGGACGTCGATGATTTTAAGATGGGAGGTTGCATATTTTATCCTTTTCCTTTCATTCTACCGTACTTTTAGTTTCTTCATTTTTTTTCATTTAATTCCAAATGAATGATAGAATGTTCATTTTAAATAAAATGACTTTAAAATTGCTAATATGACATAGTTTGTCAAAAAGGAGGATTGTCGCACAGTTTTTATAGCTTAAGGACTATGGTGCCAAAAATAAAAGGGTTAGACCAAAATGTCACAACTTTTAAAGGTTAGAAGCCCCGAGTGCAATTTACTCAGAAATTAAATACGGTTTGCTCCTTGACCCGACCGAGCTCATTTTGTCATTAGCAAGACCCATGGATAGACAAGAGCATGTGGCTCGGTTCATTGATGAACGAGTGGGGTGGAGCCTAGGTATAGGCAACCTGGCTCGAGTCAATCGGTCCATTGCAATCCGTACTCCGAGGAATTACATGTACCCTACCCATTTACCAAAATTGCCATTGACCCAAATTTCATATTATAAAAGAGAAAAAAAAATATAAGTCTCAAATCTATCCCTCATTTGAACGTTGGAAAAGAAAGAAAAGAATGGCAAAATCGAACTAACTGAAACCAACCTTCCCAAGTTAGATTTTCAAGTGAAACCTTATCTTCATCTTCTTCTCTAATATTCAAGGTTAGATTATATTTTATTAGTTTATTTTCTTGATTTTGTTTGGGAAGTTTATAAATTTTTAATTTTCTACTTCTAATGTTGATTGGCTATATTATTTATGCTCTAAATTCATGTATTGAGGTGTAAATTTATTTAAAATTGTAGAAAATGTTGGAAAAAGTAGATGAATTAGGGATTCCTTGCGCCCGCTGTGATGACGTTGATAAGGCGCCTTCCTTACTAAAGTCAGTCAGAAAAGACATGTATCAACCATTACACCGATCGATGAAGACCCACTTCACCAAAATATCATCGTTGGTGAGGCAGATGCCTTACTGACGTAATAAAATTTGGCCTTTGTTTTGTCTCTTTTCCTTTTTAAATGAAATGTAGTATATAATTGTGTGATGAAATGAAATGAATTTCTTTCTTGCTTGTTAATAGTATATTGTTGCTTATTTGGAATACTAGATACTATGCATTGTTCCATATAGAGCCTCTATTTGAAATCCATTTATTTCCCATTCTATTTCTCTTTGTTCATTTCAACCACACATTCTATCAATAAAATAATATTACACATAAATCGAAAAATTATTCTTACTTTTTAAGCACACATTCTTTCCATCAATCACTATTCCGAAATTAAACTTCTCCAAAATGGGTGTCAAACACACCCATAAGTTAGTAACCTATTAACATTTGTAAGTTATTGCAAGATGAAGTATGTTCTCGACACTAGATTGAGAGAACATCCCGAGAAAGTTACATCAAATTGTAACTATTTGAGCTTTAAGAAGGTTCACAGACTCAATGGTGATTATAAAGTTCCACCATGCCAGTCATGCCTTTGGATACTATATCAAATAATGTGCATGCAATTTTCTGGGCAGATCATCGACAAACTATTACTTCGACTACTTAAGTTAGTCAAAGATGGTGTATTTCATTTTAGGTTAGAGGATGATAATGTAGCCCGATTCTTGATTTTTGAGTTTGCCCTCGTTATGGGATTAAACTCAGGATGTGATGAGGATGTGGGACCCAGTATTCAACAAAATAAAAAATGTTGAATGAGAGGATGTTGGAAGAAGGTCTATAGTTATTCCTACACAGTTGGACTACATTCGAGAGTTGCTCAAATATGCAAGATAAATTTAAACTAGGATTGGTGCTTATATTGATGAGTGTGCTAAGGTGCAAACACCATAAGACATTGATTGATCTTTTCGTATTGTATGCTGTTGATGACAACAATGCGTTTAACAACTATCCATGGGGTCGAACATGTTTTAAGGATATGTTGCATGTGATCAGAAGGGGCATTCGATGTTCAAGACATCGAAAGATGATCGCAAATTTAATGCATATGGCATTTTATGGTCATCCAAGTAAATGTTAAATCTTATTATTTTAATATATTATTAAATTCCAATAATTTTATTGTTGCAAATATGGGCATATGAGGCTATTTCTGCTTTGACTGGTAGGTGGGCCCAAAGAAAAAAGGACACGAGGTGTCTTCAAATGCATCATTGGTAAGAACTGGATACCTTGAGTGCCAGAGATGTGTCCGCTATACTTGGCGATTCTCGAGTGAGTTTTACATTTGTATTTTGAATTTTATATTTGTTTTTTACTCAATATATGATTATGAACTCGTTAAAATGTCAATATGTCAACTCGAATTCCATGCTGAATCGACGACATTTCTCGAGAAGGTGGATCAAAGTTACATACGGGATGTTTCCATTTTACCTAGTCAAGATGATCTATTACCTGATTCCGTTCTTGATGGAGATAAGTTGTGTAGATTTATGTTTTCTATTATTACATGTGATTTATTTATAGTTTATTTATTTATTTTTTTTTTTGTCTTAAGTGATTTAAACTTATTAACTATCAATTTTCTTATTTATGTAGGAGCGCTATCCAGCTGAACGACGAGCTTCGTCGAAGATGTCATACATGACTCGAATTTCCTTTCCCATGTCGAGATCCTTCTCCAGTCAATCACCTACACCTCATCGATCTCCATCACCCAGTCATGAGCATGCATGGCAGCGATCTTCAGATAATTTGATTGAGCGTCTGAGTAGGTATCTGACTATAGTTGTACGAGATAAGATAAGATAGGAGAGAAATGATATGAGCTAAGATTTCCATGATCGGATCTAGTAGATTTAGATAAGAAGTTGGACTTCATAATTAAGTTGGTAAGACCCTACCGTCATACAGGTAGGGAGACGTTGAAGAAGGACAAGAATGGTGATGAAGGGAATGGTGGGAGTAACAAGGGATGATAAGAGGATGGAGTGGATGAATGTCAGATATGATGGATAAGAAGTGGATGGAAGACATGCTAGATTAGAAGAGAAACAAGTGGATACGAAACAGAGGATGGATGGTGAAGAATAGAGGATAGGGTGATGAAACATTTGACGGAAGTAGTGACAGGGGTGACGATTGGGATGACGAAGGATGTCATAGAGAATGTGATGGTGATGATGGAGCAAGGGACAGTGGGAGTGACGATTGAGATGATGGAGGAGGTGACTGATGTATCAAAGGAGTGACTGATGTATCGAAGGAGGGACCAATGTGAAGAAGGGTAATAAGCCTATTGTTGTCTTTGTTCAGTTGAATTAACCACCTGACTTAAACTTCAAATGTGATCTTTATCAATGAAACTGAAATATTTGAATGGTCAAAAATAGAAATAAAAAATGTCTCATATTCAAATCAACATTTGGAAGATTTTGTAAACCATGATACATGTCTATATATGATATAGCAAATGTTAAAAAAATGATGATACGCCCTCTTTATCACTCGTCCAGTTCCATGAACATAACCATTTTCATCCCTTTAAAATTCACCAAAGTGTCAATCTGGGACGAGTACCTATTTCATAGCTGCATTATAATTCACAATTGGGAAAAACAATGTTAGATGAAGAAAAGGAAAAAAGCTAAACAATTGATCCATGATAGAAGGTCTGGGCTATCTGGGCTTGTCCATCTGATATCAGACGGCCTAGACGCTGTCTTGGCCATTTGTTATCAAACGAAATCATGTCCATCTGTTATCAGCTGACCCAAATGACCTACGGGGACAACTCATAATTGACAATCATATTGTCTAAATGAAAATTTTCCTTTTTTTGGTTTAAAAAAATTGTAAATTTGTCGAAGAAATTGTAACAATGTATATAGAAATGTTAAAATAAGTTAAAATATGGTTTAATAATTAAAAATGTAAACTAATTTAACAAAAACGACATTAAATATATGCAAATGTACTTACCGATTCAAAGTAATGAATATTCATTAGATATTCGTATTAAATTTTTTAGGTGTTAGTGTTGGAGAAGATGAAGAACAAAAGAGCCATTAGTTGTGTTGGAGAAAATGAAGAAAGAAACAAACTTTAGTTTGAAATTGGAATTAAGATGGTGTTATTTTTGTTTTATAATTAAAATGATATTAATGTCTTTTTATTCTATCTTATTTTAGTAAAATTGGCTATGTTTGAGCCACATTCTTTCTCATTTTTTTTCCATTCATTTTTCTATCGTACTCATTTTCAATCACACATTCTCCAAATAAAATAATATTACACGTAAATATAAAACTTTTCATCACTTTTTCATCACACATTCTCCCATCAATCACTATTCAAAAACAACTTCTTCTAAAAAAATGGGGGCCAAACACTAACTTAGCCCCCTGTTTGGTACACGATAAAATTTTCATTCACATTCTTCTACTCATTTCCAACCACACATTTTTCAATAAAATAATATTTTTCATCACATCAATAACTTTTCTTTCTTTTTCAACCATACATTCTCTATCAATCTACTNAAAATAATATTACACGTAAATATAAAACTTTTCATCACTTTTTCATCACACATTCTCCCATCAATCACTATTCAAAAACAACTTCTTCTAAAAAAATGGGGGCCAAACACTAACTTAGCCCCCTGTTTGGTACACGATAAAATTTTCATTCACATTCTTCTACTCATTTCCAACCACACATTTTTCAATAAAATAATATTTTTCATCACATCAATAACTTTTCTTTCTTTTTCAACCATACATTCTCTATCAATCTACTATTTCAGAATACATTCTTTCAAAATAATATAGCTCAAGTCTCCCATTAGTAGGAGAAAAATAGAGTAATGAATAGTATTTTTTGGAGAATCTGTTGTTGAAAATTAAAGAAACTTTATTAATTTTTGTGTAGAATATTTTATTGGATGAATTTGTGATAAATTTTTTAGAATAATAATAGGCAAACATGAGCTTAGTATTTTTGTCAAAAAGGCTTGTTTGCCAATATGGGCAATTGACTGGGTCAATGTCAAAATTCACCTCCCTAGTCCTTTGCGGAGTCGAGCAAGCTCCATTTCTTCATCTCATTCTCGCAGGAGAAATTGCTATTTGAATTGTGTCTGCGAATCCAAAAAGGAAAACTCACACGAAAAGAGGGTTAGAAATAAAGATAAAGAGAAGAAGAGAAATGGGTAGAAGATGGGGCTTGGTGGTTGTGGTGGTAGCAGTAGTGGGAGTGGTGATGATGAGGACTCGGCTGGGGAATCAGCTGGGTTGGGACAGAAGCAAACACTCGGCCCTGATGCAATGGTTGAGAGACATGACCGATCGACTGGGTTACTGGGCTATCCCTGCATACGTTGGAGTCCACACTCTGACCTTGGCGCTTTGCCTGCCATACGCCGTCTTCTTCGAGGCCGTGGCTTCTGTGCTGTTCGGATTTTTGCCCGCACTGCTATGCGTCTTCTCTGCCAAGATCCTTGGGGCCTCCCTCTCCTTTTGGATCGGCAGGCACGTCCTTTCTTCTCTCTCTCTCTCTCTCTCTCATCATGGGTCCTGTTCATCTTTTCTTTGAAATAGATGTATTCGTATAGGCAATCTATTAAACATTGCATTTTTAATTTCTGTTTCTGACTATCAATATTTGGTTGTATAAGGTTCCTGAGACCCACGGTACAAGAATTCTTGAAATGAATATGGAATTACTTAGAATTACCAAGTCAGAAAGGAAAACTGAGTGATGTTAAGGTTTCTCAATTGGGTTCATTAGAAATTCGGAAACAAATTGATCTAGGCTAGCCTTTACCCTTCTTGAAGATCTAAGACCATTTTGGAGTGATTTATTAATATTTTGTTCAAAATCACATTCTAGTTGGTATCATTTTCATTGAATTTATGACAGGTAGGAGAACTTCTGATTTTATAGTTGTGAGAATCAAAGGGAAGATCTACTAGCATCTTGAGGGGATAACTAAAATATGGCCAAGTTTTTTGGAGTTGTTTATAAATAATTTAAAATATAAATAGATAAAAATGAGTAGTAGATAAGTGGTTAGTACTTGTAGGTCTTAGTTAGAGTAGTGGGTGTTGTAACGAAACTCATTGTAAAGGAGGAAAAATCATCCACATTATATTTATCGTTTGGACGTGAATAATTACTGGTTGTGTTTGGTATATCAAATTAAACCATATAAGGAGTTAATTATAAAAGTAGAGTAGATATAAAAGAAAAATAGTTTTATGGTGCACTAAAGATAATGAGAGAAGATAGTGCAAGTTATATTTTGCAAAGGTCCACGAGAAGTGAAAATTTCCCAACATAAAATGATAGTGTAAGAAGATAACTGAAAAGTAATTCGGCTTGGGCCCGAGTTCTTACCTTAATTGATTTATGTATATATAGAAAGATAATGCATTTAGGTCAGGAAGGCCTTTGAAAAACATTTGGATAAAAAGTGGTTTGACCAACTATAAATACTTTGTACACGGTAGCCAACCAAGGGCTTAGTGTCGAGTCTGTCCTCTAATAAGTCATTTCATTTTTGTCGATATAGATTTTGAGTCATAATATGACAGTGCTCAGTTTATTTTATTTCGAAATTCTTCTAGGGAAATTTCTAGTGCAGGTATACCTTCCAATGTATAGAAACTCAGTTGTTTGGTCTTCATTGTTTTCAACATATCACGGTCAATATTTTTTATTATTGTATTTTACCGTTGCTAAATTTTCAAGTTTTCCTCCTCCTCCTCACTTCAAGCAAATTAAACCCTCTCTTCCAAAGCTTCATTGCTGATTGATAACAGACTTCCAGCCTATCAATTATAAAAATTTCGTTTGAAGAGTCACGTAATCACATATCTGTAATGTGTTTAGTGAATTTCAGTAATCCCTGCAAGGAAGAGTCAATGAACTTCTTCTACAATAGACACATTTTCGTGCTCTCTCTTTGTCTTGGTTCTTCTAACTCCATAGCTCATTACTTCCATCAGATTGAGTGTAAAAGCTCCTCTACAAACTAGAACTATGCCATCAGCAATGACCAATATTGGAGATGAACTGAACTTCTTTTCCCACGATGTCCCCGGCCTTGTATTTTCCTCAAAAATTTCTAAGCTGGCAACTGTTTTCAAAAATTACTTGTCATGTCTATTGCTTAAGTTCTAAATGTAAGCTCCACTGTGTTTGACTATGGTATTACCTGCTGATAATTTCATCCATCCCCTTTCGCTGACAAATTGAAGTTTCATTTCGTGGATGGTGTTTCGAAGCATTGTGGTCATTAAAAGTTCGAGAAATTCAGCTGAAACTTTGAGTACATGTTTGTATTCTCAACCTATGTTTGCATGAACTTGTTTGGTTATGGCAGCAAACCCATACCAAAATGACAAGCACGGAGTCTATTAAAAGATGTGTTAGATTCCGCATAGAACTATTAATTGAACAAGATTCTTCAGCATGGGAGTTGTAATTAAGATATATTATGGTATCAGTGAGGAATTCTATGATTGTGTCATCTCACCCTTCATTTCTTGCCTCCTATACTAATATCTATCTTAGCTTGCGAGAGAAGCAGTAGATCAACACACAAACCAGTCTTGCTTTTCCATCTTTCCCGTCCAGAGACCAATTATTAGTTTTATATACTTGATGAGTGCCTGAATATAGTTTCTCAGATAAGCATAATTAGTTTTCTCTTAGGTTTTGACATTAATCATAATCATCTTATAGTTTACAAGGGAAGAGTCTTAGAACTTGGAGGACAAATGATAAGAAACATTGTTTGCAGGGGCGGACCCAGGATTATGGTTCGGGGGGGCGAGACAGAATTACGTAAGAAATAATTTCAAATTAGAAAATAAAAATAATATTCAAAATGTAGTACTTTTTTAACAATTCACATTCAACTCTAACCACTAAAAGTTAATAATCTATAACCATGCCACGATCAAGAAATATACAAACTAAACACGTCTTTCGTTTTAAATTTTATCTTCGACAAGTTCCTTGTGTACATATTATAATTATTCTATTTAGAAGTTTCTTGAACTAGTTCATTTAGAAACTAAATGGTTAGAAATGAGACAAATATACTTGTATGAAAGTTTTATCATCTAACAACAACCAAGCAAATAATTCAAATAAAAATTTGACACGCACCCACTTTCAATATTTTGCACCACTATTATTATACCTTGCTAGCACAATCCTCCAACTTATAATTGACTTATAATTTATTTTTCTCCGTGTAAATCCGCCATAGCCACCACTCCAAGCTTTTGAAGATTCAGCTTTATAACTATATCAGTAAACAATTTGGTATCTTCTTCTGTATTCCCCTCCGATATATCAACTATATAAGACTCCAAAACAATGGTGTAAATCTTGTTTTCTTCATCAATAAATTCATTAACAGATGTAACAAATCGATAATTGTTTGATCTGTGCTCTCCTCCAACAACCCTAAAGCTTAAAATGAGTTTTTCTTCATCCAAAATCTCTAGCCTTTTGGTGCTGGTCGACGCCTGCAGCACAGATACTACGGTTACTTCCCTTATGCTGCCAATGCTACCATCGCCGACGACCATGTTGCAGCTCTTGATGAAGTGTTTGTACTTCTGTGGGTAGCTGAAACGGCGGACGAATGGCCAGACTGCTTGTGCTGCTGNAACAACCCTAAAGCTTAAAATGAGTTTTTCTTCATCCAAAATCTCTAGCCTTTTGGTGCTGGTCGACGCCTGCAGCACAGATACTACGGTTACTTCCCTTATGCTGCCAATGCTACCATCGCCGACGACCATGTTGCAGCTCTTGATGAAGTGTTTGTACTTCTGTGGGTAGCTGAAACGGCGGACGAATGGCCAGACTGCTTGTGCTGCTGGTGCATCAATACGTTGCGAGGGATGTGCATGTGTTTGGGTTAAAAATGGGCTTTTTTTCAGTGTTAAAAATTAAACTGCCCCCACTGGACCCTTAATGGGTCTGCCCCTGATTGTTTGCTCATTCTTGAGTTTTGAGATGATAAATTAATCATAAAAGAGAATGAGAATCACTGGTGCAATTTTTGGTTTGAGGGGTGCTACGGTTGTTGTCGGAATTATGGCAGTCAGCTGAGTGACGTTAGTTGAGTGAGAGAGAAACATTTGATATACCAATAAAGCTACGTACTTCATTCAGAAACTTTGATAAGAAAATATAGAAGTAATCAACTTTTGAGTTAAGTGTACATAATAATACAAATAATATAGTGAAGAAAACAGAAAAGGGGAATCAACAATTTTTTATTTTAAACAATACATGGAACTTAGAAATTCGAAAAGATTGGAGAAATAAATGAAAATCATATAATTTACCAATGCACATAAATACTAATATAAAGTAAACAAATACAAAAATTGATTCCCGATAAGCCCATGTTTGGTACACATTATTTCAAAACTCATTTTCAGCCACACATTCTTCAATAAAATAATATTTTTCATTACATCAATAATTATTCCTTACTTTTTAACCACATATTTTTCATCATATCACTATTTAAAATATATTCTTTCCTCAATAATATCCATCAAACACACCATAAGTAAGTGAAGGAAATCACAATTATGTTCAAGTTTACTAAAAAAGTTGAAAAACTCACTGACATGACTTGAGCTGTCTCCTCTGAACATTTTACACCACTTTCTTTGTACAGGGTCGAGCATTCAACCAAAATTTAACGAGATTTTTTGGGTAAAATAAAATGGTTCACGAAATGAAACATTGTTGGTATTAAACTGAAGTTATAATTTTTATGATTGTTTTTGGTAAAAAATTATTAAAAACCCCAGAATTCTGGAGGTATGCCCCTTCTCTTCATCTTTGATGATAATTTAAGAAAAAAGACGACATAATATATTGTGATGTTCACATTTTCTTTAAGCAGTCTTCCCTGTCTGTTGTGTCTAGTAATTGGCAGCGGAACCAGTATGCAATTTATTGTGTTGGCAAATGGCAATCTCAACTTTTTAAGAATCTCCACTTCCCTTTCGCATCCTTCCCACTGCATTGTACTGATCATTTGTGCTGAACTGAAATTTCTTAATTTGGTACACCTCTGCCTCCGTGCTTATCATCACTACTTTCTAAGACCATAGTTCATCCCACCTTCCATTCTAAATTTGCATGTCCACAATTTTCCTTCGGATCTTGGGGGACATAAAGAGCTCTTCGGCACCAAATGTACATCTGCTCAAGCTTGGCTGGCTAACAGCAAACATGTTTATGCTCTTGCTCAGAGCTCATGGTGTGAAATGTATGCTCACTTTGTTCAATATTTGCTCTGGCCAACTCAAGCTGTGTTCGAAATCAAGTTGAAGTTCAACTTTCCATGCAGCTTCTTTTGTACAAATTTCTGATAGTTATACAAATAACATTATAGTCTTGTTACGCCTGCCCATGAAGGAATGAAGTGACAACTATAACCAAGAAAGAACGACCATACATGTGAAATTTGAATATGATTTTTCATTCTGTTTACTGGTGGTTTGGAAAGATTAATGAGGACCATAGCTGATTTATGTGCCTAGTTTTTTATGCTTTGCATTTTTACCAGTTAAATTACCTTTCCCATTTTGAATTCAACATTTTGTGGTGAGATTAGGGGTAATGATGTCAGTGAGGATAGTAAGCCAGGGTATTTGACAACAGAGGCTCTTAACAAGAACTAGAATTGTAGGGGAAGGCGAAGAAGATAAAGGGGAGAGAATAGAGTGAAGGAAGAAGAGGGAAGAGAGAGGATAGTTTTTATTTAATAATCAAAGTCTGTGTTACAATGTAAATCCTGCTCTTACTTACAGTTGAACTTCTAGTAAATAAGCAAAACTACTAAGCCTCCGTTTTGCTAATTTATAAATCATTTATAAATGGCCGAACTTCATTTTCAACTTCATCATTCATTTCTATTTATTTATAAATTAAATCATTTATAAATTCTTCCCAAACGGAGGCTGAACTAAAAAAGGTAAATGAAAGAAAATCCCTCAACATAATCTAATAAATTTCTTCATAAAATAAATGTCCAATCTTGCTAATAAGTCTTCAAGGGAATATCTAATTGGATCTCCATCGGTATTACTCTTTATGAATTGATAATTGTGATCCTTCTTCAATCTGATCACTACTACACTTCAGATGATATGCAGTTTTTTGCATGATTGTTGTTTGTCTTGAGAGACATTATTCTTTTGCAGTTTGAAGAATGCTATGTTTAGTTTTTCCTGTTTGGGATGGGTTGTCCTTTTCTCGTTTACTCTTTAAGACCATTCGAGGATTTGAATTTTGTTTGGGTTGTCTGGTTGTCCTAAGTGCCATTGGTCTTTGGTGATATATTCTAATATAGGTCAATATGTTGAAGAAAACATAAGATGGAAGGTCGACCACTATCTATTGGAAGTATGTGCTGAGTAAATTTAATACCATCTATTGATGATAACCATTTTTTTCTTTTCTTCTTTAAAAGGGGATCAAAGTATTTCACCCTCCCCCCATCTATTGATGGTAACCTTGTATTCCTCTCTCTGAAATACGAGGCATTACTCCCTCTCTTGCTGTTACCCACACACAGTTATTTTCTGTCTACCCATGCATGTGCTGATGTGTGTACACATTGTGTCCTGCCTAGCTGAATCACCCGTATTTCTTTGGCAGGCTTATCTTCAGAAGTTCTAGCTCTGCGATGAAATGGACTCAAAGAAATAAGTACTTTCACGTGCTTTCCAAGGGAGTGGAGCGAGATGGATGGAGATTTGTTCTTCTTGCCCGTTTCTCACCCGTACCATCCTACGTCATTAACTATGCATTGGCTGCAACAGAGGTTTCATTTCTTGTGGATTTTTTGCTTCCGACAGCGATTGGCTGCCTACCCATGATATTGCAGAATACTTCTATTGGAAGCCTTGCAAGTGCTAGTGTAGCTTCAGTGTCTGGCTCGAATAGATCCCAGATCTGGTCATACGTCTTTCCTCTTCTTGGGTTCTTATCGAGCATTCTTATCTCTTTGAGAATCAAAAAATATTCCGCTGGTATCACTGTTTCTGAAACCTCTACTTCTGAGGACATACATGGCATTACTAATGATGTGGATTCAACTCAAAAGTTGTCCTACAGAAAAAAAGAAAAAGGTAAGGTGGACGTAAGGTCACAAAAAGACTAACTGTAGTCTGAATGTGGCAATTGGAATTCTCAAGTACTCTATCTTGTGATATGGGAGGCAATGGTAAATTTTGCTTAGACTTTGGTTGTACTCAGTTGAACTTGTTCAACTTGTTATTTTCTCTCTTGCTCGAAGATTTCTTACATTTTATAAAATAACATACAATTATCTCTCGTCTCAACACCTTTATAACATAATTCAAGTAACTATATGACGCAATCTTTGTTCCAATGACTACTTTTGGCTAGCATTGATTTTTTAAGGTAAACTATTTTGACATGTAAACAACCTTTTTCAGTCGTCCAAATTTTACAATTACTGAATATGTGCCCACAAATATTCAACTACGATATTAAAATATGTTTTTAGAGATGGCAACAAGATGGTCGGGGCTAGGCGGTCGAGGATTTTTTTCGTCATCTTTCCCGTTAACTGCCTCGGTTATAATTTAAAATAATTGTAGTCGTAGTTCCAAACATTTCAATTAAGCCTCTGCTTGGGCTTCATTAAAATGGATTTTGGGAAAAAAATATATTTTAGAATAGTGATTTTTTGAATAATGCATTTTTAAAAAGTACGAAAAAAATTTTAGTTTGTGTAATATAACTTTATTAAATAATGCATGGTTGAAAATAAAAGAAAAAAAAATGTATTTTCTAGAAAATGGAGTTCAAAAATGAGCTTATTATGACTTATCCTAACATTTTATTTGTTGCAGTTACGGTCCCAAACATTTCATTCCCGGATGAAAACCTTATGTCATATGCAAATGAAAGGTGTGAGAACGATGTTGCCAGGGGCAGAGCCCAGTAAAGGCCAGGGTGGGCACAGGCCCACCCTGAACTTCTAGGCTCAAATTTTATTTTATTTTTTTTATTTTTTAAGTTATAGGCTAAGCCAAAAATACCAATATATTATACCCCAAGTACCCAACGGCCCAAGCCCAGCATCCAGGTCCAGTCCAATCCCAAAAATTTAAACCTCGTTCCAACGATATCACCTCCATTTCTTCGCACCTGAAGCCTCTGCCTTCGCTCTCCTGCTCCGCCTCCGGCACTTCGCAGCCTCCACATCCTGTCGTTCCTCACCAACTCTAGCCTCCGCATTCGTAAGTTGGTTCAGCCGTTCGATTCCATCTTTGATCTCATCTTCACAGCCTCAGCCTCGCAGTCGCCGCTTACAATTATCAGTCGTCCCCTTAGGTTCAGAAGCTAGTCTCGCTACTCCTCTGCTCTCCTCCCGCCTCCGCCTCTGCTAACTGCTCTCCTTCAGCCTCCATCTCTGCTCACTGTCAGGTATTTTCTTTGGCAATTGGCGATAGCTTGAGAGATGGGAATTGGCGATAGCTTGAGACATGGGTTTTCCCTGATTTGAGAATGGGGGGATGGAAATATTGTTTATTGTTGTTATAAGGAACTTCTTGTGATTTGATAAATGGGTTATGCTTGAAAAGTGGGAATGAAATTTCATTTTGCTTTATTTAGAGTTGGAAACTACACGAAAATTGAATCTTCCTGAGTGTTTTCATTGTGTTGAGAGCAAGACTAGAATTTTAACTACTGGAACTTATTTTCTTGGGAGTA
>CAIGRK010062950.1:0-18489 GCA_903798315.1 Fraxinus greggii
GTTCCTTTTATAGCCTATTTTGGCACATTTGGGTTTGTTTTGTACCCTCTTAGCCATTATTTTCATCCCACTGCTCTTGCTGATAAGCTTCTGAATGTATTGGGTCCAAGATTTCTTGGGCCTCTTGCTATTATGAGGATATGGAGTTTTTGTTTGTTCTATGTCATGGCTGAGCTATGGGGCAGTGTGGTAATTTCTGTTCTGTTTTGGGGATTTGATAATCAGGTAATAATGTTTTCTGTTCTAAATAATAAGCTTGTGCCTTTGCACGTAATGATTTAGATTATTAATCTTGGTGGATTACTTTGAGTAAATAGTCAGGATTCTTCCTTTGGATAAATAGACCTGATTCACGTCCAAGTATCAGAATCGTTTTATATGTTTTATGTTCTCTTGCTGTCTGTCTTGTGTATGAGATTAGTATTTCTCAGAGGTTTTCATTTGAGGAGGACCTAGATAGAGATAGGAAATGAAAAAATACTTCACCTCTTAAACTTTGTTCCAAGAAGCATTATTTGATGAACGGGAATTAATAAACAAGAAATGCTTCTCACTTGAAATTTATCGGAAGTCAAGAGCAACTAAATAGGAGGCCTTATAGCACGGGTCATTTGAATGAATTTCCGATCCTAACTAACAATGAATGCTTGTTCTGACCATTATCGGGTAGTTGGTGATGGTGGACACTGTACTGTGTTGCTGCAGAGTGAAGGGAGGAGAATTAGGTGGAGAAGTTGAATAAAGCAAAAAAGAATAAAATTGTCCCTTTGTTCAATAGTCATTTTTACGATGGCCCATTATGGGATTGTGTTTATTTCAATGTAAGTTATGCCCCCTTTTTCCCTACGTAACACGAGATTCCCCTTCTCTGCTTCTCATTAAAAGAAAAAAAATCGTCTTGGCAATTATAAGCGGAA
Organism: Fraxinus greggii; assembly: GCA_903798315.1. Taxonomy (NCBI): domain Eukaryota; kingdom Viridiplantae; phylum Streptophyta; class Magnoliopsida; order Lamiales; family Oleaceae; genus Fraxinus; species Fraxinus greggii. The sequence continues at coordinate 918 of CAIGRK010062950.1, forward strand.
TTGGGAAGCTTATCTGCTTTTTCCTGCTAATCCTGTTTCTGTTATATGATTTGGAATTGCATAATATTGGATCAGCATTTAAATGTGTTGGGTTAATTGTTGCAGATAACTACTGTTGAGGAAGCCAAAAGATTCTATCCCCTTTTCGGCCTTGGGGAAAATGTTGCCCTTGTTTTTTTCCGGGCAAACTGTGAAATATTTCTCTAAGTTGAGAGAAAACTTGGGTCCCGGGGTTGATGGTTGGACCGTTTCCCTTAAAGAAATGATGAGTATTGTCGTGGTGATGGGGCTCACAATCTGTTTCCTTTATTGGTGGGTGAATCATAACGTTTCTCTTCCCACTCGTAGCAAGAAGAAGAAGGTATTCACCTGAGAAAATGATATTGCTTTGTTTGTCATCTTTAAGTATTTTTTAGCTAATGTTGTTTGTTTATCCTATGAAAGATGCTACTCTTTCTTTTATTTCACCTTTTCTATTATAATTGAACTCAAAGATGTTAGGTAATATTATTTTGTTTGTGTACAAAAAGTTTAAACTAATGGAATGAAGCATCACTTTGTTTGCTATTAAAAAATTCATCTATATATTTTGCCCAACACTTCGTTCATACCTACTTAAATTTTGAACTCACTACTTCTGGAAAATGTTATATTTCTTCTAATGCTTTTGCATCTATTTAATTGTCTGCTATCAGGAGGTATAGTTTGCTGCTTTCAATTTTTTTAACTTTTATCATTTAATTTTTGAAGGAGAAACCGAGCATGGGGACGAGGGAGAGCATGAAGTTTTTAGCGTCTTCAAGATATATTAGGGATCTTGCCACTTTGGTGGTAGCATATGGTATGAGCATCAACCTTGTTGAGGTTACATGGAAAGCAAAGCTTAAAGCTCAGGTAATGTTCAACTAGGCATTTAGTGGTACGAATGTTGGATAGTAAAATGATAGAGATTTTAGCTGCTGCTTCTTCTTCTTCTTCTTCTATTTTTTTTTATATTAATGTCGAGTGCCATTCAACCCCCATACCAAACATGCCATAATAGTATACACTATCCTCCAGTTTTGATAATAAAAATATCTCCCTCTTTTTACATAACTTGTGCGGTTTCCGACGCCAAATGAATATTCATCCTTCATGGTGACTTCTCGACTGCTACCGGAATAGCAACATTCACCATGATGCTGTTGAGCCAATAGATTTTCAACAAACATGGTTGGGGAGTGGCAGCAAAAATTACACCAACCGTCTTGCTTCTCATGGGAGTTGGCTTCTTCTCCTTGATTTTGTTCGGCGGACCCTCTGGCTCCTGCTCTTGCCAAGTTTGGGATGACTCCACTTTTAGCAGCCGTTTTTGTGGGAGCATTGCAGAACATTTTCAGCAAGAGTGCAAAGTACAGCTTATTTGATCCATGCAAGGAAATGGCTTACATTCCTTGGACGAGGATACCAAGGTTGATGCTCGACTTGCCTAGTGATTATTTTGCACGTTTTTTCATTTGTTCAAAGTACAAAGCTATAATTTGGTTTTAATTTGATCATGGTTATTCCTGAAACGAGATTAAGAATTGCTAACACGTTTCCATTTCGAGATTCAGACTTTGGTAAAATGCGCAAGTTTATATCCAATTGTCTTAACCTCAAAATTTAAATTATTCAAAGATTGTCATTGTCGTCTTTAAGATTTAGTCATTCCATGTTTTCTGTTACCAGGTTAAAGGAAAGGCAGCAATTGATGTTGTCTGCAATCCTTTGGGGAATTCTGGAGGTGCTTTGATTCAACAGTTCATGATCTTAACCTTTGGGTCACTTGCGAATTCAACTCCTTATCTTGGAGGCATACTCCTTGTAATTGTTCGTGCATGGTTAGCAGAGGCCAAGTCTTTAGACGGCCAGTTTGCTGCATTGTGACGAGAAGAGGGACTCGAGAAGGAGATGAAAATCCCAGTTGTGCAGAATCCTGCAGGAGGGGACTCGGAGAGTGCATCGTCTGAAACCTTGTCTACTCGGAATGTGTGATAATATAGTTCCATCACTTGCAATACAGGAGGAACAAGCAAAGATATTAGAAGAACTCGTTAGGTGATTTGAATTGGGATTTACTATCCAAAAATATTGTCATAACTTATTCCTCATTTCCTTGTATGATTTTGTTTACTTTACAAAAAATAATCTAAACCGAGGTCGGATGGCCTGTCGCCGACTTAAGCCCCTCTCTTCGCCGAATATGGAACATTTATTTATTCATTTATTCCCTTTAAATTTAGATAGATTTATCTTCTTGATATGTAGCAATGATTGATATTTTCATATCAGGGACACTATGTTTTAATCTTATAGATGATATCAAAGCAGTCGATGAATTCAAGTCTCGTTGCCACTTCATAATGAATATTTTTGCTTTCAAAAGAAAAACAGGTTCTAAAGGATGAGTAGAATACATGTTAAGCATTAGGAGCTTCTAAACTGAGCTGTTGCCCTGTTTCTGAAGTTCAGGAGTCCCTCCATTGAGCTACTACCAGTATTCTACTTCGGATACATGGTGGCCCTCACTAGTATCACTGTGACCTTGATCGGTCGAGGGTAAGCTCTTGTTCCGGGATAGCAATGGTGCGAGTTGAGGTGGTCCTTCCCATCTTTCGTCCCTGGCAGGAATTTTTGGAATACAGGTTTGGGTGTATCCTGGTTGGAGGAATTCCTGTCACGAAAAGAATAGAATATTTTGTCATCCCCACTTGTTTTTGAGACGATTTTTCAAGTCAAATGGTAAATTTAATGAGGCCAAATCCTACTTTTCGAGTATGAATGAAGGCCTGCATAAACTTTCATTTTGCTTATGTAGCAATTTTTTACTTGTAATACATTGAAGCATTGGGATAAGTTAGTTGATAAATTTGAATTTGGACCGACATGAAACAAGCTTGTAAACTGAGGGACTTCCATTGAAATTTTCCCCATCTTCAGTGCGTGTAAGGTCCGTCTCTTCCTCAGCCAACCCAAACTAATCTATTTTACCACAAAAATTAGATTCTCCCGCAATTTTAGATAGAGGAAGCTAGAGAGAGTGTATAACCGACAATGGCGGCTTTGAATATATTATCACAGCCCTTAAATCCATGGCAGCTGACGACAGCCTCCACTCAACTCTCTATCTGTAAATATAATATTAATATTAACGCAATTTGTCAAAAATATGCTCCGGTATCTCATTCTATATGCAAATGTGGAACAACATTGGCAACAGCTAAATCGAAGCTCCCTTTTATGCCGTCTCAAATGTTTCCTCAGCGTCAGCATTTATCAGGTGATATACGAAACGCTTTTCGGCTGGGATGGGGGTTAAATTTTGGCTGTTTTTATTTTGATTATTCTGTATTTTTTTTCAGATTCAATATTATGTTTTAATTAGTCTGGAGTTGCAGTTCTGACTGTTGAATTTTGATTGTTACTTATCCTCCTTGATTTTATGGGCTAAATTTCATATTTTTTTTTTCGGTTTGATTGTGTAGAAAGTATAACTCATTAGTAAGAAATGGTTTATTTAACTGTAAACAAAAAAATTGTGGATTTTAACTCCAATATTTGACATGTGACTGTATTCAGATTTGTTTAATTAGTTATTCCGTTCAGAAATTTTTATTTCTTATGTGTAATTCGCTCTGTTATTTAGTTGGATTGAACTCTAGCTTCGTGCCTGCATTGAAAAGAGAAAAGTGAAAACAACTGCTTTGAATAAAACATTTAAGAAAAATCATTTGTTTTTGGTTTTCTCTATGAAATTGGAATAGATGATCTGTGGTAAATTGTTTAAAAAAGAGAACTTTAAACTCTAGGAATTAGAAACCCTTTAAAAATCCCCGTTCAAAAGCCAGACGTGTATTTGAGGCAGGTTAGAGAAGTCTGATATCTTTTTTTGTACTGTTGAGATGAATAGCTAGCATATCAGCTGACATATTAAGTTGTTTATGTTTAGATAGAAAAGCAATAATATCAAAGCTCTCCTAAAATGATTAATCAGAGACAAGCCATAGCCAGTTCCAGGACAATTATTGAACTTCAGAATTCAGGTCATAGAGGTTTACGAGTCACACACGAACTCTATAATTGCTAGCTTTGAATGTGTTGTGTGGAAGCCCGAATATTGGGTTTTAGGTACAAAGTATATAATGAGAGAACCAATCAGAAAAAATTACATTGTTTGGCAAAACAGTACACAAGATTTATACATAAACCGCTACAAAATGTTTATAGTAAGTGAGATTGGGTTCTTTCTCAATCTAGTAATTTTGGACATTCTGCTATGAAGAAAGAACCGATAAATATTTGTGTTCATTTTAGTTTTGATTTTTCATGAAACTCTGAAGAAATAGGTAACACTATACCTTGGTCATATGATTCCATTTCAAAAGCAAAAAAATTATCTACAACAGGGTTATAAGTGTTTTTTTTTTTTTTTAATTGAGTAAAAAAACAATCTATATATCTTTGTACTGATGGGGATGTGCTGGTTGGAGGCCTTAATTTCTTGTAGTTTCCAAAAGCTTCTATTAAATTACTTCTTTTTATTTTTTTCCTCAAACACTATTAAATCGTCATGCAGGCAGTGGATGTTCATGGATGCAAGATGATTCGGCCTTTTACAATCACGTTGTCACCAACGGAAGGACACGAGGCCCCTTACATTCAGTTTTTCCAACAACACCTGCGCCAGTTTCCTCTGTGAAGGACCTTTTTGAATTTATATGCGCAGGTCCCCTCGTAAGCAAAACTAAACTTACCCCAGAGAAGGTGTCCGAGTCTATTGACAAGTGGATATTATATGGATCTCAACTCTGTAGATTGTTTCAGCTCAATGAACTGTTTTTAACCGAGCCTCAGAAAGTGCGAATCTACCATTACTACATTCCAGTCTTCTTGTGGTGTGAGCAAGAAATTTCTCGTCATAATTCTATGTTTCAAGAAGGAGATGATATACCCCCTTTAGTGGTACATTTACATTGTTCAAACAATTTATTTATTTCTTGTTACCGTGTTTGGCCATGGTCGAACTTACGTAAAAATAATAATAATAATAATTCTACTTTGACCAACAAAAAAATTATTTATTTCAAATTATCTTTTTAACTTAATAACTATTTTAAGATTAGCAGCTTAGCCAAACGTCCGTCTACTTCATTTAATTTTTGCTGAAGTAGCTGATGACTGGTCTGAGGATGTTGCATAGGTGGACGGTGTCTTAAGATCCAGAAATACAATAGAAATTGAAGTTGACATGGTTATTTTTTTATAAATTTGTGATGCAGATTGGTTTCAGTGCACCACAAGGTTGTGGAAAAACAACACTTGTCTTCGCACTAAATTTTCTCTTCCGAATGACTGGGAGGTAGAATATCAAATGGTGATATTTGTTGAAAATAAGTCTTATCAGTTGTTTAAATGAAACTATAAAAACTAAGAAAAGATACATTAAATCTCAGGAATTCAGCGACAATATCCATCGACGATTTTTATTTAACAGCAGAAGATCAGGTAAATAATCAGAGGGCAACCAAGTCTTACATCGTCTCTATGAATTTCCCACTGAGATGTAATGTAATACTGATTTCAGGCCAAACTGAGGGATAGCAATCGCGGGAATGCACTTTTGGAGGTATTTTTAACCCTTTGGCGAGATTTGATTATTTCGTTTTTTTCGAGGATAGCAAAGATTTAACTCTTTGACCTCTCAGTTCCGTGGTAATGCTGGAAGCCATGATCTTTCTCTGTCTATTGAGACTCTAACAGCTCTGGGGAAGTTGACTAAAGAAGGTGTGCACATTGGTCATTATTATTTCCATGCTCATTGTTTCAAAACATATTATAGTGGCATAATGAGGTGCACGTGTATTTACATCTAGGTATGAAAATTAAGCTTCCTCGATATGATAAGGTAAGCCACATAACGGCAGACTTATTATTTCGGTCATGTTCGGAATTCGAAGTCTCTAATTTTCTACTTGCAGTCTGCATACAATGGTAGAGGAGACAGAGCTGATCCTTCAACATGGCCAGAAGTTGAAGGGCCTCTAACGGTTGGTTGATTTTTCTATTTTCGCTGGAATCAGTTTTTCTTATATTTTTTTCTCCCCAACCATTGTGGATTAATGAGGAAAATTATGGTAGTTTTGATGCCCAGAGCTGTTTGAATGTGGATTTAATTATTAGTTTTAGTTCTACTTCATCATTTCCCATTTAGACAGGACTGAAATATAGGTTTTTACGTTCGTCATTGTTCTTTCATTGGTCATTAGGTTGTTCTGTATGAGGGTTGGATGCTTGGTTTTAAACCCCTTCCAAATGAAGCTGTGAAAGCAGTTGATCCGCAGGTTCTAATGTCACTTCTTTCCGCAAATTTTCCGTTTACCATTCCGGTCAAACAAAAGCCATTAAGCTAACTCTAAAACTAAATTTTGCAGCTAGAGACCGTAAACAAAAATTTAGAAGCTTATTATGATGCATGGGACAGGTTTATCAGCTCTTGGATAGTAATAAAAATTCAAGATCCCAGTTGTGTCTATCAATGGCGATTGCAGGTTGGGTTGTGCTGATGCTATCCTTGTTCTGGCTTTTACTAGAGCATCTTTGGCTGAGCTTATATATATATATATATATATATATTATTTTAACTCTCTCTTTCCATATATGTTTGCATCTTTTTCTGAGCTTAAAAAAAAGATATAAATTACTTTTAACTCTCTTTTTCCATACATGTTTTGGATGACTTATTTTTTTACTTTAAGAGTAAAGAAAGGTTGCAAATAAGTAAAATATTTCCAATTTTCACCAATAAAAAGAAGTCATTTATTTAAAATCTTGTGTACTTATGAGTAAACAAGCTTAGCAAAACATGCTGTAGATGTTATTTCATGCAGTAATTATTTAACTAGTCGTGTGGGCTATCTTCAGGCTGAAATTGCTATGAGGGCTGATGGGAAGCCTGGAATGTCTGACGAGGAGGTGCATTCAGTTAACTTTTGTAGACAGTATGATTAATACTTGCAAGAATCGTGACATACAATTTGATTTAAAATAATTTTCTTCATGGTCTTGTGATTATAGGTTATGGATTTTGTTTCACGATATTTGCCTGCATACAAGGCCTACCTCCCTACCCTCTACTCGGAAGGACCTAATGGTTCAAATCCCGATCATTTGCTTGTAGTCGAGATTGATGAAGGCAGGAATCCCATTCTTGCCAATTAGGTAAGCATGAATCAGAAGATCATAGACTCATAGTGAAGCAGGAGATTTTTCCTTTTTGGTGAAGAGAAGGAATTTACACACTGTTAATAGCTCTTTTATTCGTTATTATTAACGTAAATTGATTATGCGATATGTTTTTTTCATTGATATAGTTGTTATCACATTTAAACATGTGAATAGTATGCCTATTTCACTTGAAATTCTCCTTCCACCTTACCGAAAAGGAAGGCATATCATTGCTTTTACAGCATTTGATGTGTTATTTTGTCCATTGTATCGTCGAGTCCTGTTGGACCTAGAAGGCAAAAAGGCCCTTTTTGTATTGACAACTGAAGAAAACGAAAGCATAGAAAATATTCGTTGTGACAGATTTTGTTAAAAATGTTCATTCTCCTAGGCTGGGTTGGATAGAGCTAGAAAATAAGACACTGTGATTCATATTTGATGTTCTCTTTTTGTACAGATAGCAGAAACTTTTCCAACCAAAAAATCTAGAGCCCGAGAGCCCCCAATGCAACGAAATTAGGCGCAGTTACAGCAGCAAATATCAAAACAGCACTTGCAAGTATGGAAGCGACAAAAGCTGCAACACAAGGCGAAGAAACCACATTAAAGAAGTACAAAAATTTCTTCAGAAAACGAGATGAAAAATTACTGCACAAATGCTTCCTGCAATTTACAGATTTTGTTCAGACCAAGCATAGAGGCAGCCTTTCTCCTCATGTCGTCGTTTCAAGAGATCTGCATATGAAATATCTTGGTATGTCGGTTCATCCATAATTTCAACATGCTTTTGTATGAATCTCATTTGTACATTGATGAGCTGATAAAACTACTAATTAATGGTGAGGAAACATTTGATAACATTAAGATTCAATAAACGATTACAACTTCACTCAAATTAAATACTGAAAGGTCCTTGAGAAATAAAATCAAATGCGGTATCATTTTTACCGTCATGAAATGCTATCATTCTTGGGTACTAATCATTTTAGTAACGGTAAAACCCACACAAAATGGCAATAACAAAGTAAAAAATAAATTTATCCAACACCAGTTGTGGCTAGATTTTATTAATTCATTTAAATGAGTCGTGTGATTTTGCATTTAAATGAATCTTTCATTTAATGCTATATAATTGTCACCTAGACTCGTAGTTAACACCAATGGTGATGGACAAATTAACTGTTGATTTGTTCAAATTGATCGACTCGGATTGATTTGGATCGAATTTTGGCCACCAATTGGTTTGGATCGAGTTCATGGAGTTATAAATTAGTCGGGTTGGTTCGAATAGTGAGTTTTCTGATCAATCCGATTCAACCCGTCCATTGTAAAATGCTTTTTCAGATTTATCATTTAAAATCAAAATCTTAAATTCAAAGGAAAAACCAAATATCAAAACATGACACGAATTTCTTCTCTCGCCCTCTACTTAATGTATATCTTATATTGATAGGTGGGCAAATAGAACTCTAATTTGGGTGCAAGCCAAATCGATTTTGAAAAGGAGAATATGTTAAAAGTTTAAATTTTTAATGAATCGAGCATCTCAAATTGAGATGAAAATTTCAATTATTTTGTTAATCTAAGTAGATAAACAGCCTAACAATACAACTAGGAAGCGATTCTACGATTCTCAAGGAACAAATTAACCACCGGTCTATTGATTACACTTCACAAAGGGATGTTTTTATTATTGATTATTCTCGTAGCCGTAACTCTCTCAAGTATCAATGATAGACTACCACTCTTCTTTTCACAAGTAAGCTAGTTTTTCTCAATGCAAAATTGGCTACATTAGCACCTTACCAGATTTGACACAATCAAGTACTCCATCAATTGTCACACTGAATCAAATTGTATTTGGCGCATCATAACGAACCATGACTTCGAATCCACCAGCTACGTCCATATTCAAGATGTCCTCTCAACTATATTTATTTAGACTGATACTCAATAAATTGTCTCTACGTGTTAATCCACTAAACTTCTTTCTTTTCCATTTTTTCTTGTGGTTACGGAGATAAATCGAGCAATATATTCATTTATCCAAGAAAAAGAGTTTCGGGTCCATAGAACTTCAATTATTAGTTTAGATGCCATCATGGACGGATATAGGGAGACTGGACAGGGCTGTAGCCAGGTCCAATCCCCATCCAATTTATCTTTCAAGGTGTAAATAATTTTTTTTTCTTTTTAGCCTAGTTTAAAATTCAGTCTTGGATCCGTCCCAGATCTTGCCATGTATAAAAACACCAATCTCTTTGACCCCGTCCTATCACTAGTATATTTTTCCAATCCCAATCTACACCAAAGTAAAGTGATTGCTCAGTAACCTTCAATAAAATGCATGCTGCGTGGAAAAAACCATGTTGAGAGCACTTGAGTAATGCATAAAAAAATTTAACTTTTAATATGGGAACCAGCTCTGCACAAATTTGGACTGACTTCAAAATTTCCACTTCCATTTTGCCTTGTCACCACATTATAAACTTTAAATCTAGAGTTGTATTTAGTGAAGTTTAATGTTAGAAAAGTATAATTGGTGAAGTGGACTATAGTAGAGAAAAATAAGTGATTTTTTTTTTTCATATTGTGCTACCTTGTTGTGTCAATTGAGGACATGTTTGTAACATATATGTCCAATGTGAACAAGATGCACGGTTAGAAAATGCGATAATGACGACGTAAAATAGATTACTAACACCAATGGGTTGAGAAAATTGGATTTTCATCTATGGCTTGATCAATGAAAATTAATTATATCCGATGATGATTGATGACAAAACCACCCGGGCACTAAGTCAAATGTGAGTTGGATCACTTAATCATGCTTCATAATTGAAAAAAAAATGAGCACCGTGAAAGCATACACCTCTCAGTCGAAATTTTATTTTAAAGAATAAGTCTAAACTAAAATTGAACTAAATGAAGAGACGAATATGCCAATTACAATGACAAAATATCTATCGGATCGTTGAAAGTGCTGTCTTTTTTGTTATTTTTAATAGTGATGGAGCACTACGAATTCAAGATATATGATACTTTATTAAAAATCACTTCTAGAAACAAAAGATGTAATCAATTGATCATTCCACTCTAAATCCTTGTTATTTTGATCTAAATGAAATTAGCATTAGTAATCTGTCGTTTAGTTCACGTGGAGATTAAAATCAGATTTTTAGTAAATTTTAATAGAAGTTAATAAAATGTGTGGTTGAAAAGTTGCGAGACCTTTATGAAATGTGCGGTTGAAAATTTGTGAGATTCATAAAATGTGTAATTAAAATGAATTGTTGACTTTGATTAAAATCAAAATTTAGATTTTAATTGACACCTGGACTTAAAACTTTGGGTGCAATAATTAGCACAATTAACCACTTGCATTAAAAAAAATTATGACAAATTACAAGTCAAAAAGTAAAGAAGGTGTCAATCAACTCTTTCATGGGGCTATGTTGGGTTCCTTAATTATTGAATGGATCAGACAAACACTGGTTTCTTTTCACACTTTTCATTTTTGACTTTATACACTAATCCCTGTTTATTTCTCATTTTTTATCCATAAAAATAAAAAATATAATCGTTATTCATCACATCAAGTCAACAATTTTGAATTTCTATCTCTTGTGTGAGGTCCATTAACGACTATATTTTTCAATCTCATTCTATAATAATGTGACTCAAACGGACCCTAAATAATTAATTTATTTTGCACCCCTCACCTTGCAACTTCTAGAAAAATATTTAAATATCAATACAAAGAAAAATAATATTTTTTACGAAATTCAAAAATAAATTCTGAAAGTAACGTGTATCGCACGTCAACTATAACTGGGGTTACAAAATCTCTCTCAAGGACAATATATATAATAATTTAACACACACGTATGCTAAAAAATATGTGCATAAGAACAAGTTAAAATTTTCAAAGCTGTGATAGTAAGGTTGAATTTCAATTTGAAATTTCTAGAAATAAAATATGTAGCAATGTAGAAATTTTTTCTTTTTTTTGTTAGTTCTTAACATTATCAAGTTATTTATTAATTTTCAAATTAACTAAGAATGCGTGAATAAAGATATTTTTGTATTATTATACTAATTTAGATGTTTGGTAGGGATTAAAATTAAAATTAAAATTTAAATTAAAGTCAACAATTAATTTTAAATACATATTTTATATGACCACAATTAATTTTAAGTACAATTTCATCAAATTTTATCAAATTTACTAAAAATCTGATTTTGATCGTTACCAAACGATGACAATGGGCCATAATTTAATTATTCATCGATCGTGTTGAGATGACTCATCACTCACAAAACCTCTCATGTAGCTGCTATATGGTGTCAAACGTGCACCAAAAAGAAAATGGGCAATAGGAGTAAATAAGAAAATAATCATAACAATTTTGATATAAATGATGCACTAAAACAACTGATAATATTAAAATCTGATTTTTAGTAGATTTTGATAAAAGTTGATAAAATGTGTGGTTGAAAAATTGTGAGATCCATAAAATATGTAATTAAAATTAATTGTTGACTTTGATTTAGAATAAAATATAAATCTTAATTTTTACCAAGCAGTGGCAAGAAAGAAATATATTAAAATTATTATTATTTTAATTTATATAAATTTAGCTTTTTTTTTAAAAAAAAAAAACATGAATCCTTATTAACTGTTATTTTATCTTGGTAAATTTATCAGGAGATTTAAAATAATTAAATTCTTAACAATCGAAGTTAACTTTGGCTTACGTCCACTTTCTTTTAACTTGTTCTATCAAGATCGTTGCTCATATAAGCAGATCATAAGATTTAACGAAATTTTACGCTGATTTTTATCACGTCCTTAATTTACTTAGGACTCGGGATGATAATCAGAGCTAAAGTACCAATTAAACACACCAAAAACTTCGAACATCATCACGAATATTAATTTCCCAACCTTTGGGATCAATATTCATGCAAGTTGATCATTGATGTTCACGAAAATATCTTTTGAATTAACACTACCGTAAGTATACGATTAGTTAACAAGTAATAAAGTAGATTTGAGTTCAAATATCATCCCACGGAAATTAATTTAGTTCAATTATAATTATCGAGATCTTAACAGAAACAATAATAACGTGATGTGTTTGTTTGTGACAAAATTATAACTAAAATAAAATACTTATACAATTATGAGTAAATTAACTAAATTAAATGCAAATTATGCTAAATACAAGTTAATGTGTTTTAATAAATGGCAAGCGCACTAGGATTCTGTATTCCATGTAATAATCTTTTTTAACCTTAGTTCTACACTTTGACAACACAGTTTAATTTTGAAGAATCCATGTTCCCATTTTATTCAATAATCTTTCTCGAGTAATGTTAAACCTACTTGTATATATGATCCGACTATATTTCTATGACGAATTTTTATAAACACTTAAATGTTCACATAGAGTATAACAGTATATTTCTATCTCCTATTGGAGCCTATGATGATTTACACTATGTCGAATCCATTTTCCTTATTTCGAATGCATAAAATAATTAAAAAAATCTTACAACTATTGCGCACAATAATTGTAGAGAAAGGATAATCATATAAATAATTCAAAATACAAAAACACATTTTCAATGTTAAATATGTAAAACTAAAGATTAAAAATTCATATTACAAGATTCATCATTCTTCCAACACCAAGAAATCTAGCTTAACATGATATTGAGAAGAAAACGAGAATTATATAGGGTAGATATCACCCAAATTATGAATCTTGATTGGATCTTGATGTCGTGGAATCTCTCTTAATTTTTCTTGTCGTCTTCTATGCTCTCTATTATGTTATAATGCATGGTAATCTGCTTTTGGACGGCCTTAGCTCTTTAAAAGACGTCCCATATATTGTTTCTATAAGAGTTGAAGTCACACCAAGAAACTAAATTTTTTTTTTTTTGAAAATGTACTATGCTATAACATAGTTCAATCGCATGCTATAGCATAGTTCAACCAACTTCAGCCCTAGAATTTCCTGGAGCCACTTATGCGACCGCATGGATAAATGTGCTATGCGACCGCATAACGTAGGAGAAAGTTCAATTTTTGCATTTTAGTCTCCGAAATCTGTTTTCTAGTTTCTTGATCTCTTTTCTCGCATCTTCTCCTTCCAATATTTCATTCCTACACTCAATTGGTCTTCAACTCTTTCACATCTTTACTTCTTCTTCCAGATCATTTTTTGGCTATTTACACTTTGGTATCTGAACTTTGATTTTAATCCATTTTAGTCTTTTTTTTGCTTGTTTCTTTTAAATGCTACTATATTCATCAATGTTGTCCTGCAAAGCGTAATTTATATAGAATTAAGCCTTATTTTAATATATTTACGGACAATTATCCATATTTTATGACATAAATAAGTGAGAAATGTAAACCCACAATTAGTGTTCTAATCCCACAAACACCTGAAATTCAGTGCATGATTAATTTTATATCATGCAATTTCATTGCTTAAACTAAGATTAGGTGGAGTAGATTATGGGCCACTGATTCTAACTTTTGTAATCACTTCCTTTTCCTTTCCACTTTCATATATACATAATTACATAGCCATTTCTCCTACTTAAACACCCAAAATTCTCTCTATCTATACATAAATAATACATACAAATTCTGGGTTTCATTTTTCTTGATGCTGCTGCCACAGTATCCTGTGAAACCAGCACAAATGGCTATGTTTTTTCTGTTTTCTTTAATACTGGTAATGGATATTACAGTCAGTGGATGGAGATTTGGATTTGATAGTTTGAATATGAATTATTACATGATGAATTGTCCATTTGCTGAGGGAATTATAAAGGATACTGTTAATAGAGCTTTGCTATCTGATTCCACTCTTGCTGCAGGCCTGGTCAGGATGCATTTCCATGACTGTTTTATCGAGGTTCTCTCTCTCTCTCTCTGTCTCTCTCTCCCTCTCTCTTTCTCAATTTAGAGTCGTCTGCGTGAATCTTTTTCCACAATGTGATAAAGTTTTGCGCTATCTATCAACCTATCACAATCTTCTTCCATTATCTGAACTTGAGACATGCAGGGAAGACAAATAAAAAGGATAGTAGGTTAAGGGATAGAATCTCATATCGAATAAAAATGAAAACATAAATCAATTTATAAGGGTTTGTGTTACTCCTCTTAATAATGTTACCTTTTAAAATGGAATCTCAAATCTTAATATGGTATCAGAGCCTATTAAGATTTAACGAGCTATTCGATCCGATTTCAAAAAAATTGAGCACACGAATTTCAAGATTGGTGTGCTCAAACGAGCCACCATCTTGAGAGGGCATGTTAAGGGATAGAATCTCATATTGAATAAAGATGAAAACATAGACCAATTTATAAGGGTTCGTGCTACTCCTCTTAATAAGGTTGACCTTTTAAGATGGAATTCTAAATCTTAACATATCATGAGTTACACCGCGCACGAAATTATTGAGTGCGCATATGGATGCTAATTTTTATTTATTGTTTTTTCTATTTTATTGAAATAGGGATGTGATGGATCAGTACTACTTGACTCTACTAAAGATAACAAAGCAGAAAAAGATTCCCCAGCAAATCTAAGTTTGAGAGGTTATGAAATAATCGATCAAGCCAAGGAAGAACTTGAAAAGCATTGTCCAGGAGTTGTTTCTTGTGCTGATATTCTTGCAATGGCCGCAAGGGATGCTGTTTTCTTTGTAAGATCTATCAAAACTAAACTCTCATTTGGATTTGTGTCGTCGGAATTAACTTATGAGTCGCTGAAGTTCATTTCGCTAAAACTGAATCGCTTACTTTATACTTATAATTCAATCAAGTCATTATGTCTTTTTGTATTAGACTGGAGGGCCAGTGTACGACATACCTAAAGGAAGAAAAGATGGAAGAAGGTCGAAAATAGAAGACACGATCAAACTTCCTTCACCAACTTTAAACAGTTCTGAGCTTATAAGGATGTTTGGGCAACATGGTTTTACTGCTCAAGAAATGGTGGCTTTGTCTGGTAATTAATAATAATTTCTACAAATTATAATCAAATCTTCAAATATCTTCAGTCTCAAATCTTGACGGTGTTGATTTATAGGAGGGCACACACTAGGAGTGGCAAGATGTTCATCATTCAAACACAGATTGAGCAACTTCGACACCACTAATGATGTGGATCCTACCTTGGACAGAAAATTTGCAAATACACTGTCCAAAACATGCAGAGCAGGGGACAATTCTGAGCAGACCTTTGATTCAACAAGGAACAGTTTTGACAATGATTATTTCAATGCACTGCAGAGGAAAAATGGTGTACTTTTTTCTGATCAATCTTTGTTTGCAAGTGCAGCAACTAGTGGAATTGTGTATGGTTATGCAATGAACCAGGCTATGTTCTTCCTAGATTTCCAACAAGCAATGGTGAAAATGAGTATGCTTGATGTTAAAGAAGGGTGGAAAGGAGAAGTTCGAGCTAACTGTCGTCTAATTAACTGATGTGTATGTAGAGGGTATATTTATGTAAATTTTTCTCATGATGTTGCGTTGTTACCTTTACTCCAAACACTGTTTTAATGAAGATGCTTTAACATACTTGTATTACTTGAAAATCAATTGATTTTATGAACAATTGTTAGAAAAAGTAACAAGGGGATAATGAATTCTCGGCCCTAATCTACTTTTTCTTGTTAACTATTCAAACTTTCTCCCACTTGGACAACATAATTAAACAACAAATATTCACATAACCAATAATCTCGAACGCAAAAAGTTTTTTCAGCATCATTCATATCAATATGATTAAACACAATATGTTATCTCCCGTAAACGATCAATATCATCATATGCGAGCATATCACCTACCTGTAACATTAAAATTATGCATCTATTCCCATTAGCCTCAAGGTACATATATTTATCAACAAATTATTATAGAAATAACGTAAAAACACTTTCAAAAATCGACATTCAACCATTTGGCGTAAATCGAGTAAATAGTTGTGGTGGTGACGGCGGTGGCGGCTACGAAACTTATCCAAATTATTTTCCCTAAATTGTGTGACAATACACCATAGTGTGATTCATAAAATGGAAAAAGTCAAAAACTGAAACAGCAATATTGTTGTTAAAAGAATTTCCACATAGCAACAAAAAAATGGGATCACATACCCCTCTTTGTCTTTACAACTACCCTCCAATCGCCAAGAAAAGTTCCCTTCTATCAGTATCTTAATTTTAAATTCACTATTTTTCTCAACTTGTTGATCTATAAAAAGGCTTGTGATTTTTGTCTTTTTTTTCTAAATCTTTAAAGATAATGCATTTTTCCCCTGTTAGTACGATGCTAAGTTGGAATGATATTAGTTGTTCTGGTTCAATTTTTTGACATTGTAGGTAAAAAATGGCTCAGATTCTGCTTCATGGAACTCTTCATGTTACGACATTTGAAGTTGATAGGCTGCACGGTGATGGAGGTGGGGGTGGTGGTGGGCATTTTTTCCGCAAGGTATAGCTTTGTGTTCAAAATTCGATTGATCGCATTCCATTTTTTTCGCACTTGATTATTACATTGCTTGGTTTTATTTTTGTGAAATATATGATTTGTATGTATACCATCGTAGTTAAATTTCTTATAGTGTGCTTTGCCTGAAAGATTTGAAAAGGTGTGGGTGATTGGCACTATTTCTTTTCACTTTGTTGCTCTTTTTGAGTGGGGTTCGATCCATCTCGAGGAATCGTTAAGGTTTGATTCATTCATTTTGATTGCATCTAAGCGACTTCTGGTTTTTAATTGATTACATTTGGCAATGACAGGGGGTCTAGTCCAATTTCTGATTCGTGTTTGTAACTGCTGAATTTGACAAGAATTTAGCATTTACAGGTAGTCTTCGTTATCTATTTCAAATGTCAACGTACGGGACTAGTTATATTTTGGGTCAGAGCAATGCTTGATGATTCAAGTTACTTCAAATCTTAGGACTCTTCGATGCGCAGACAAATTTTATTTATAATCTTCTTTCATGTGATAACAAGATCATTGTTTGAAGGATGTGTAAAGGAAATATTGTTTCAAGGATGTGTCAAGAGGAGCGATCTCGAAGGTCGTGAAATTGGTTGTGCTCTTACTGTTAAGGGCATTCAAGTCTCATCCTGATTTTGTGACTAGGCGCATGCATGTGCAGTTCATTGAGTTCATTCATTCATGCATGCATCATATTTACTTGTTTTTGTGCTATTTTTCACAATTCTATTTTGTTTTTTTTACATTTATTTGCTTTAAGTACTTTTTTTTAAACAAAAAAAAAA
>CAIGRK010062972.1:0-13928 GCA_903798315.1 Fraxinus greggii
TTTTTTTTTTTTTGTTTTCCTCTCGGATTTTTCTCCTTCGGAGCTTTGACGGAAATGGAGATGATGTCAATGGAGGATTCAAGCTATGTTATGATTTACTTCTATGCATTTGGTGGAGGAATCGTTGCTGGGAATCGAATAGCTCGAAGGTTTGTGAAGACTTTTATAATACCTACAACGCCGCGATCTTGTAAGTTTAGGGTTTTCTGAACGTTCTTTTAGGGATTTTTTAATTTCCTGTCTTTTTCTTGATTTGGTTAAACTTGTGGTGAATCAAGTTTGTAGTTCGAATTCAGCGGGGAATTAGGGGATTTTGTCTTCGTTAGTTGAATCTGAATTTGGCGATTTCAGTGTGAAATTCCCCATTCTCTTATTGAATTCCTGAAGAAAGTTAAAACATGGGCGATTAGTTTTAAATGAAGTTTGAAATGTGAATTTGGGCATATTTGTGGAGTTTGAGATGTCTACGGTTTCATATGGTTTTCATCAAATTCGCAATTTCTTGTAATAAAATTGGCGTTTCGTTGTTTATGCTGTTAATCTTGCTCACACTTCGAGTAAGGTAGAACTATTCTGTGGAAGTTAGAACTCCTAGGTTTTCATTTGGTTGTCGTAGGGTTCAGACTAACAGAATTTGTTGTAGTTTTGAATGGCGGGAAGGAGGGAATTAGGGTTTCTAAAGATGAATGCTGTTAGTTTGAAAGAACGGTTGGTGAGGACGACTCTGCGGAATGTGAGATCACAGGGGCATACATATGTTGAGCTCAGAGAAGATGGAAAGAAGTTGTTATTCTTCTGTACTTTGTGTCTTGCACCGTGCTATAGCGATTCAATATTATTTGATCACTTGAAAGGTAATCTACACTCGGAAAGGCTTGCTGCTGCAAAAGCTACATTATTAAAACCAAATCCATGGCCATTTAATGATGGTGTGTTTTTCTTCCACAATGATTCATCAGAACAAGATAAAAATTTAACTGTTTCAACTTCCGAGAGATTTAAGCTGTTAGACACCCATCATGTAGATGAAGATAGCCTTGCTATTGTTAGTTTTGATGAGAACTTGGGGCCTACTAATGATATTTCACAAGTAGTTGAGGATGATATGGGTTGTGATGACAGCTCCAACGATCAGCATCTGAATGGAAATAGTTCTGATCTGGTTATTCCAGGCGTGCTGCAGAAAGAAGAGGTATCTGATTTGGTTGTGAGGCAGATAGGTGTTGGACGAATTGCTGCTAGAATGAGTGAGGAGGATGGGGTTTCTAATGAAATTCGTAAAATATGGTGTGAATGGCTGGTGAATAAAGATTCTGCCAATGAGGATCCTGACTTGGTTTTAGAGCATGACTTCGCTGTTGTTTCCTTTGCTTATAATTACAATTTAGGTCGAAAGGCTTTACTTGGTGACATTAGATATTTGCTTCCCTCTAGTCTTCATTCAGAAGCTGAGGACAGTGGCAGTTCTAGGAGCAAGAAGCGGAAGTCATTTTCTGATCCAGAGGACATCAGTGAGGCTTTAAGTAACCAAAATGACTCTTCTGGAGAAGAGTCTCAATCTTCAAATAATCCACACTCAAAATTACTATTATCTGGGAATGATGATCAGCTTGTGCAATCAAGAATCATCATAAGCAAAACCATGAGGAAAGAGTTGAGAAGACAGCATAACGTTGCTTCTGAGAGGTTATGCGACATCTGCCAACAGAAGATGCTTCCAAGTAAAGATGTGGCTGCACTCTTGAACAGGAAAACTGGAAGACTTGTTTGCAGCAGTAGAAATTTGACTGGGGTATAACTCTCTAGCACTTACTACAGATTTATGTTGTGTTTCAGAATGAAGATTCTGATATTTAGCCCCTGTTTGATGGCCATTATTGAGAAAAAATGATGCTTTGTATAGTTAGTTTTTGGAGTGTGTGGTTAGAAAATATAGAAAAGTTTTGGGTTTACGTGCAAAATATTTTACCGTGTGAATGTGTGGTTGAAAATAAGTATGAGAATTAAAGAGTTTTATTAATTTAGAAGGAGACAAACATGGGCTTAATATCTTTCTCCTGTTTAATTATGTATCTAAGCTTTTAGAATTGTGTTTATGTAGGCTTTTCACGTATTCCATATATCCTGCCTCATTCACTGGATACTTCTGTGTGAGAGTGAAATTTATGTAAATCGGTCAGTTGCACCTAAAGCAAAAAGAAAATCCAGGAGAAAGGTTAGAGGCAAGGATGGTGAAACAGAGAAGAAAGATGAGAGAAAAGCCTCAAGCAAGCATATCTACTCTGTGTTTTGCCCAGAATGCCAGGGCACTGGTATAAACATCAATGGTGAGGAGCGGGAGAAACCAACTATACCACTTTCTGAGGTTTGTAATTATGGCTGCTGTTTGATTTTTTCATCCAAACCTTCATTTCATTGCAGTTAGTTTGAATGGATGTATTTCCCTATTTTCAATATCAGTCTTCTTTCTCTTGAATTAATCTTGTAATTTTATCTTTGCTTTCTGAAAAGTTGGGGAGAGAAGGTTTGGAGTTGTGCACCTGGTACAAAGAAGTTAGTCTTCTTAGTTTAAGGATTTGATGCCATTTTATGCTAAAGACTCCTCTTTCATTCCAGATGTTTAAGTATAAGATCAAACTAAGTGATGCCCATAAAGCATGGATGAAACATCCCGAGGCGTTGCAGAACTGCTCAATGGGCTTTCATTTTCCTCCTCAGTCTGAGGATATATGTCAGGTAAAGCTGACTTAATTTTAGATCAAATTTTTTTTTTCCAAAGAAGATAGTTACGGAGAATTTTTATTTATTTATTTTATTATTATTATTATTATTTTTATTTTTTTGCCTGTTCTGTTTTGGGGACAAGAATATATCAGATGTTTTATGTGGGTGAAAAACCTCCATGGATTTTACTAATTTTCATTCACTTGCTTATTTCCAGGAGAATGTAGTTTCACTCAAATTGCTGCGCTTCTATCGTGCCAATGACTAAATTTGAGTTCCCCGTTGCTGAGATGGAAGACTTCTGCTAAAGAACTAACAACATTGACATGTAGAACTCGTAACTAATGCCTGTATAGTGGTGTAAATGCCGTGATTCTGAAAACAGTGGGGGTACTAAATTGAGTTGTATATGCTTAGAAGAAAGTTGACCTTTGTCAATGAATTCTGTGTATATTCCTGTTATCTGACTGGTGCATATGCTACTTTTTTGTAAAATAAAATCGACTCCTCGTTGATCCATTGCTGCTTTATATTGAATAGCTTATGCCTTACTGCAGACACAAGTTCATTTGAGATGGATTGCACTTATGCTAGAATGCAACTTTTTCATAAGAGAGCTCTTTTCAAGTATGTTTGTCTGACTGGTGCATGTGCTAGTATTTTGTAGAAATAAAATTGACTCATTGTTGATCCATTTCTGCTTTATATTGAATAGCATATTGTAAATACGAGTTCATGAGATGGATTGCACCGTTATGCTAGAATGCCATCTTTTTTTCAGAAGAGTTCTTTTCATGTATGTTTATATTAATTACTAGGGCATATTTTACAAGTCAGATTTTTATCCATAACGACAAGCAATGCATGTGTTACTTTATTCTAAGAGTCTTGGAATGACTCAAAATGCACGTTTCAAACTAGTATGAGTCCATGTTTGATCCTTATTTCAAATTTTTTTCACCCATAATTTTTATGGGCTTTTTATTCACACATTTCAAACTGCGGGATAAGTAATGTTAAAAGAAACGCATACTATACCCACTGGTAGCATCGTTTTGTAATGGAGCATTCGTATAACCTCGCTTTGTCAATGATTCTTGTGGGCTCACTTGATTCACTCATTCATGGCCCAAAGGGACTTTAGCGAGTCCGTCTGGACACAGTCATGCTTTGGTCTATCTGTATCATACCCACTGGTAGCCTTGTACCATCGTTTTTCTCACTTGATTCACTTATCCATTTGTGATTTGGCTTAACACAGATTAGTCCACCACCAATTGAACTATTGAGGCTTTTGAATTTTGGCAGTTTTATTACTTTCCAAGTTCCTAGCCACCCACCTAATTGAGCTTTCTCCTATATTATTTTTGTTGTTGATATGGTGATCTCTCTCTCTCTCTCTCTCTCTATCTCACAACTACAGAAACCCTTCAGATTAATGATTATGTGCAACATTTTGACATTGAGAGGGGTGTTTTTGGTTAGATCGATCATTTTGCCACTAAAGATTCATGCCTCGAGCTACAAAAAGTTTTTGATAAAGGGTGTTGTGGGCAATAGACATGGAACCTTTTGATAGACGTTGGTGAGAAATGCTGTCTAAACTTTTATTAGTAAAAATATGGATTTCCAAGAGCATGAGTGTTGATGACCACGTTATGGGTTGGGTGTATCGTCTATTTATAACAAACTTCCGTAACAGTGCAAAAAGAGAGCTCAACTCGAAATTGTCCCAAGTATTTGAAAAATATTAAACATCCAATCCAAGGCTAGGACTACAAATTGTCTGATCAGACAAACAACAAATAAGATTCGTTTCCTTTTTCCATAAAATATGTCGGCCCTGAGCTGGAAAAATGAAATTCGTGCTGGTATTGACATTAGGACCACCAACCCAAACCAATTATCTCATTGTAAAGGCTTTAAGTTAAGCATATTTTTGGCTGATGGGACGAACCACTGAGGAAAGGAAGACGGAGAAATGTTTTAACTACATAATCTTTTTGTACAAAACAAACTTGACATATACTGATTTCTTCTACGCATAACATTCAGTACTTCGTATATGCTAGACCCACAGGAATTGTAAAAATAGGTAAAAATCCAACATAAATTGAACAAAAACAAAATTAAATTATTTAACGAACAAAAATTCAGGAATAAATTTCAAGTTCAAGAATTGAAGAATAGGTTACAAAACCAGAAAAGAAAACACCAAGATCACTTTACATCAAACAACCCTAAAAATTGAATATTTTTTTCTTATTTAATGAAAACAACCCATTAAAGAAACAAGACAAACCAATCCGAATTTCTGTCATTTCTTGAAGTGCTTGACCTTGTACCATCCTTTCTTGCATGATTCCCCAACAATCTTGAAACCCTTTTTGAATATAATCTTCAGCTCTTTTGCTCTGTCCTTCACTTGCTTCTCAAAGCCCCCCATTTTTTGAAAACAAATACAGTAGAGAGAGAGAGAGAGAGAGAGAGAGAGAGAGAGAGTGAATGAGAGAAGGTTTTTATTAGAGATTTGAGCTTAGTGAGAAATAAAAATGGTGGGTTTGAGGTTTTTAAGGTTGTAGGAAAGTGGTGGGATCCAACGCATAGCGGGGACGTGGCTGTAATCGAGTGGATTTCGTCTGTATAGATCTAATCTTTCGTTTTTGTGACGTTAATTGCGGGGATAATTGATAAGCTTCGAGGATTCTAAGACCATGTTTGCCAAAAAAAAAACAGCTTATAAGCAGCTTTGAAACTTTACCCAAATATGGATTTTTATTATTTTTTCTTCACCGAGTCATGAGTAGATGTGTCAAATTGGGTGAGTCGCCATTACGAGTATGATTTAGCCCATGTTTGATACACATTTTCTAAAAAATCATTCTTTCAAAATTCATTTTTAACCGATTATTTTTCAAAAAAATAATATTACATGTAAATTCAAAAAATTTCCTTATTTTTTAACCACATATTTTCCATCACATCACATCATAAAATGCATTTTCTTTCTTCATAATGTGCATCAAACACCCTCTTAGTTCCTAACTTTGATTATCCGAATTTTTAGCCAGGAATTAAAATATATATTTTAATTTAAGTCAAAGTTAATAATTAATTTTAAAATTTTTCAATCACATATTTTATCAATATCTACTAAAAAATGATTTTAACTTCGACTAAATAGGGGCTTAATAACATTTCCCCTATTTACTTCACCATTTTATCCTTATATAATATTGTTAACGTTTTCATTCCAAGATTATAAATTGCACATTTAATTAATATAATAGATAATATAACTATATAAATACAAATGACAATAAATTGAAAAGAAAAAATTGCTTAAATGTGATCAATAGTTAGGAAGGAAATAATCGAACATGGGAGAAATTATCCACCAATCTTAAAAATCTTACTAATTACATCGAACATGGGAGGACTTATCCAACAATCTTAAAAATCTTACTAATTACTCATAATAATTAGAAGTTACTTACCCTTCCCATATTTACATCCATCCCACTAAATACAAGCTTCCATCTCAATTACACATTTCCCACAAAAATATTGTAATTATAATATAATTATATAAGTAACGTTCATTTTAAGTAAAGCTCACGTATATAAATAAGAAATAATATAATACATATACATATACATATGAAATAATATTATAATATATTAAAAGTGACATTAATGATAGATTAATTACAATTTAACTTCATGTGGTCTCCTTTTAAATATAGAGTTCATTTATCATATTGGAGTACTTATTATTTTATATTAATTAATTTAAGTTTAATCACTTAAAATCGAAGCTTGTCTACATATAATTATATTAAAATTATAATAAATTTTTTTTTACGCCTCGTCATCGAGGCTCCGGTTAAGACCACGTCGTTGTCTACGTGCAGATACAAATCAAATCTGACAAAGTCAACAACCAATTAGTCAAAGTAAGGAAGCCAAAGAAGAAGCCCAAATCTCTCTATCCCGAACCTCCCCACACTGAAGACCTTCAATCTGAAGCTCCTTTTTGGCTGAAACATTTGTTGTCTTTCAGAGGATCTAAAAGCAATCTTTAGGAGTGATTGATGTAACGTTTGTAATAATGAATGTCATAGCTGTCAACCTAGGATGTCGGGTGGCTGACATGTTGTCATTGTATTAAATGCACAGCAAACTGAGTGATGCGAGACTTCAACTTAAGAGATGAGGCCACGTAGTTCTTATCCAACGGCTACTACTCCGGCCAGAACTCTATAAATAAGCAACTCTTATAGCATTTGAATATAATGCAACTCTTTACACTTCAAACTATACTTTATTTACTCTTTTGCTTATTTCATATTTATTGACTTGAGTTTAGATTATTTTCACTTTGGTTGAGTTGTTTATAATTGTTTGTTAAATATGCAATCATCTTTGATCATATTGTCGGTATTTAAATATTTTTGTCTCGTTTCATAGAGTATCTCTCACGTCCATAAACACCATACTTTTTCGTCCAAATCTCCCATCAAAACGTGTTGAAATTTGTTTGTTTAGGCCCGTCTCTGTTGTCCACGTAACTATTAAAAAAGGAGGGTCAACGATTGACGCAGTCTGTGAAAAATGAAACATTCAACCACGAAGAACCCATGGAAAAAGCTGTCAAGGAGATATATTTTGGGGCAAGTTTCTTGCCTTTGAAGAAAATGGGTTGTTCTTATAGCCTACCATCGATTTCATCAGTAGCATCGGCGAGGTGGATCCAGAATAACTCTAGATTCACCATGGAGGTGGCCATGTCCGCCATATGAGGAATTGTTGACCTATGGTTGATTATAAAGTTAAAGTTTTGATTATAGTAAATAAGTTAATCTTATTTACTAATGAATTGAATTCAAGTTATTATAGTTTTTAAAATCATGCGATGGAATATTGATCAATGGTCGTTAAAACATCAAAAGCTATCAACACAAATTGAACTCATTAAATAAGTCAAGATCGAAGTCACATATTCAAGAACTTAAGAGTCAAAATTCGGAGTAAGATCAAAGACTTGACTTCTTAGATAATGTAAAGTTACTTTCACTTTGACATATGGTAATGAATGCTTAAACTCAAAACATTTCCATGCATTAAAAACAATTTTGTGCAACAAAAGTCATTCGAATCCAATGATTTGATCAAATGTAAAAAGAACT
Source organism: Fraxinus greggii (assembly GCA_903798315.1). Lineage (NCBI taxonomy): Eukaryota > Viridiplantae > Streptophyta > Magnoliopsida > Lamiales > Oleaceae > Fraxinus > Fraxinus greggii. The sequence goes on from CAIGRK010062972.1 coordinate 7,914, forward strand.
TTTAAAAATGATATTTGGACTTGAAAAACACTTTTTATCTTGAAAAATGATATTTGATCTTTAAAAATACTCTCCAAAAGTTCATGCCTTTCAAAACCTTTAAATCGGAACAAATGACGTCAAAACGTAAAAAAGACAGAACTGCCCGGCGATCGACAGATCGAAAGAGGCGGACGACTGGCCAAAATAGACAGTCAACCGAAAATTTTCAACAATCCAAAATTTAACCGTTCCGACTCTAGTTTTTATTGTACAAATGACTATATTGGTCATCTAGACAAGAGGTGATCGATCGGACAGATCATCCGAACTCCTAGATTTATTTTTTCATTTTGACTGCTATAAATATCACTTCAATTTACATTCATAAAACTACAAAAGAGAGCTTTCTTGTGAAATATATTTATGAAAAATCTTCTTTGAATTTACATTTTTAAATTCATTTAAGCTATTTTTTCATAACAAAAACTTTGATTGTTGAATCAAACTTTTTGAGTCATTTTTCTCATCAAAGTTTTTTATTTCTCTTTGTGCTTAAATTTTTTATATCAATCTTAAAAAAGATACATATTTTTGAAGAAAATCATTGCGCTTACATTGCATAAACTTTTCTACTTCTTCATATTGAAAAACTTGATTGATTGAATCAAACATATAAAATCATCATATTCATCAAAGCTTCTCATTTCTCTCTTAATACTTAATTTATTACAATTATTCATTAAAGAGAAATATATATTGAGAAGATTGTTAAACCTACATTATATTTATTTTTTCTTCATCTTCTCATTGAAACATTTTGGTTGATTGAATCTAATTTTTATTCATCAAAATTTTTCATCTAATATTTGAACTATCATTTAATATTATTCATTAAAGTGTTAGTATCTTTTAGTACTTAATTTATTTGTATTATTTATCAAGAGATATATTCCATTGTAAAATCAATTTGATAAAGTGTAGGTCGTGTTGAAGTCCCTTAAAGATCAAGATTATATAAGGATCAACGTTGTAAGTCACCATGTGGCTCATATTGAGGTCCTGCGAAATCTCAATAGTGGATCGTATTGAAGTCCCGTAAAACTCAATATTGTATAACGATCGGTGCTCCTTGATTGTATGTTACCGAAAGCGTTGTAAATGGTTGGATTGCTCTATAAGTCAATCAACATAGTGAAATGACCTTACTCGTACCAGAGAGCTTAGTAACCGATGACGTAGATCATTGCCTAGGATTGAACCTCCACAATTATATTGTTTGCATCATCTCTTCCTTTTACTTATCGCTTTTATATTCGTACTTATTATTTGAATTATTCGATTTAGTATTTACTTGTTTGAATTTAGATTAATTCTTTAAAAAAGTTTTAAAAACCAATTCACCACATCTTAGTTAATTATTCTTGGGTTATCAGGAATATCACCCAACAAAATATTGCCATGCAAGAACTGCTTAGGAATATGCAAAGTCAGGGAGGATACCCAATCCCCCTATACCTAGCTCAAGAAATGCTCCTTTTTTTTTTTTTTTTTGCAAAGTAAAGAATCAAGGGGCTAAAGGATTTGCCTTTTATAGGCAGAGGTCACCAAATCTTAGCCGTTAGATTTGGATCCTAGTCATCTAATCGTCTATTTTAGATTCGATCTAAGCTACCCATCACGTCTGCCTTTTCGTATTTTACGGTCGTGATCATAGTGTCTGACGCATGCACACCACTGCATCTGTCTCTCGAAACACACGTCTTCAACAGTTATCATCACTCATTAAATATGTCGATGGTTGCGTGTATGGAAAGTTGAACTGTTTAAGTTTTTTTTGAAGTACAAGACATCAAATCATTTGGGCCCAGTAATTAACACGTTCCTAACGTTTCGAACAAATACATGCCTCTTCGAAATTAATGCATTTCGGCCAAAACAAATAGCATAGGTACACAACCTCAACCTCAACTTGAATAGCTTTGGCAATAGTTCAGATGCAATAAGTCACTTCGGAGCAAACAACCTCGGATAAATAGACCTCAACTGATGCTCCCCAATCTTTTCCAAAAATTCAAAAACTTCAAGTACACAATTTCGATCAACACCCTAGATAAGTAGTTCACGCAAATCATAAAGTTCTACTTTCAAGTTCTAATTATAATATAAATATTTATATTTAGATTTAGGGGCTATTGAATGTTGTAAAAATAACTACCCCAACAAAAATTTTTATAAAAAGAAGTTCATGCGTTATATGAATAATCATGCATAGATTCGGAGAACTATTGTGATGCTTCACCACCGAGGGTCCAAGTAAAGACCACGTCTTAGTCCACAAAGAGATACAAGTTAAAGCTGATAACGTCAACAAGACCCCAATTAGTCAAAGTAAGAAAGTTAAAGAAGAAGCCCGAAACTCTTCACACTGAAGACCTCCAATCCGAAGCTCCTTTTGGCTGAAATCCTTGCTGTCTTTTAGAGAATCTAAAAGCAATCTCTAGGAGTGATTGATATAATGTTTGTAATAATGAATCTCAAGGTTATCAACCTAGGATGTAGGGTGGCTAACCCACTGTCAATGTATTAAATGCACAGCAGACTAAGTGATGTAAGGTTTCGACTTGGGAGATGAGGTCACGTGGTTCTTATTCAATTACCACCACTTCGGCCACAACTCTATAAATAAGCAATTCTTGTAACATTTGAATCTAATACAACTTTTTATATTTCAAACAATATTCTATCTACACTTTTGCTCATTTTATATTTATTGGCTTAAGTTTAGATTATTTTTACTTTGGTTGAGTTATTTTTGATTGTTTGTTAAATATATAATCATCCTTGATCATATTACCGGTGTTTGAACATTTTTGTATTGCGTCATAGAGCATCTCCCATGTCATAAACGTCATACTTTTTAGTCCGAATTTCCGGTCAAAACGTGTTGGAATTTGCTTGTGCGGATGCGAGTGACCCTAATATATGTTATCCATGTAATCATTACAAAAAAGGGATCAACAATTTGATACTGTAAGTAATCTACCATTAATGCAACCTTTAATATATTATATTATATAATTATAATAAAATTACATCTATATATGTGAGTTTAACTAGTAAACTTAATTTAAATAATGTAATTTAAGTAATTAAATTTAATTTGATTAATGTAAAATTCTGAGAACTCCAATATAAGACAATGGACTTAAATGGATATTAAATGAAGTTAAATTATATTAAATTGTACTATATTAAATATATAAAGATAGAATTGACATATAGTTAAATATATAAAGGTAAAATTGGTATTGAAAAGTTTCTTTTCAATTCACACTTTTAAATTTTAATATATTGTATGTATAATTATATTAAAACTATAATAAACATTATTTTAGATTGTAATTAATCTACCATTATATTAATGCAATCTTGAATATATTATATCATAAAATTATAATAAAATTACATCTATATAATGTAATTTAAGTAATTAAACTTAATTTGATTAATGTAAAATTGTAACTACTCCAATGTAAAACACTGAGCATTACACTTAAACTGGATATTAAATGAAATTAAATGGTACTATATTAAATATGTAAGGATAATTAAATGAAATTAATTTTGAGATAATTGAAGTTGACTATTATATTGATATTTATTTTCTGTACATAATTATTTATGTTCTTATCTATTTTTGTTTCAATATTTATAGTAAACTAATTGTTTTTAAGTCGAAAGTAAATTATAAGCTAAAACTAACACACAGACAAGACGGAATATTAAAATAAATAAATAAATAAATATGAGTGTAATAGTCAATTCAGTTATCATTAAAGTATTTCCAGAAGATATTATTCTATATTAAGACGTACAAAATTTGAACTGGAATGGCAAATTCCACGGTGCCACCACAAAACCCTCTGGCATTCTGTCGTATCACATGAACCAACGTCTCTAAAACGGTAATTATTGCAAACGTCAAAAGCGTAGGGAAAGAAGACTTCTGACAAATTGAGGTGACCGTTTATCTGTCTTTTTGGTTATTTCTTAATAGAAATTTGATACAGTAGTTATTGACGTTAAAAATTGAATCAATGAATTCCCTCGCATAAATACAATTTTTCCTTCTAAATTCACTGATTTCAATACTCAAATATGAAGAAAGAGAGGACATAACTATCTGACAGAAGGAAAATTCACTAGTTTCGATACCCCAAATATGGAGAAAGAGAGGAAATAACTATTTGACAGAGAAAAATTTGACTTTACTCTTTGAAAATGGAAGTATTTATAGATCTTTCTCCAAATTTTGGAACAATTCAATCTTTTCATATTAATTGTCTTGCAACCGATTCTGTTTTGAATATCGCGATTTATTTGTTGGCCCATGTGTATTGTATTTACAGTCAGCTTGTATGAAGGAAATGTTCGCTAAACTGGTGTGAACGATTATATATATATATATATTTTGACTTCACAGAAGCTTCGCAACAGTTAAATAGTTGAAAGAAAAAAAATCAAGACGTCATTTTTAAGATAATATTATTTATATAGAACTGTGCATCATATTGTTATTTGCTTATTCTAAAATGATATACTCATCAAAGATTGAGTAGGAAAATAGCTAAATAGAGATAAAATATATCAACTCGACTATAAACATGTATGCTATAATAACATATATTTGTACAATCAAGATATGCTATTGAGAACTTATCCTTAAATACATATTTGATATCTTGTTCCATCAACTTTTCTTAACATACTGGTAAATGTTAGCGCACTTTTTGATGTATTTTTATTTATAGTAATACTATTTAGCATAACTAATGTTAAAACAACACAAATGAGACATTACATGAGAGGTATAATTTAGTGAATCATTTAATTCTACATTTTATTGAGACTCTTACTTAATTGGTATTTTAGCGCCAATGATATTAGATACTACTATTCTTTTATTTACTAAGAGAATGCGATGTATCTCAGTATCAAAAATCAATTGAAGGAATTGTAACCACAGAAAATTCAGGAAAGCATATAGAACTTGTATTTCGATGTCGTATTCTATAACCCACATTTCTTTATTTTTAAGGTAGATTCTGTATTTTTGAGGGTCACAAGGAATATGAATATGCCTTGGATGTAAAGAGAGAGAATATTGAAAAGATTATGCAAACAAGAATTATTGGCATTCAATGTATTCCATCTGCCAAGTCATAATTATGTCTATATGCTTTCACATTGAAATTCAAATTAAAGTGAAGCAATCCCATTGTAAATGTCAAGAGCATTTGGAATATATTTGGTATTTTTAATTAACTTTCTTAATTTCTTAAATAAAGGAGAATCGTTTGTATAAAAAGTTAGCTATAATGAGTCCCTTTAAAAGAATCCTAAACGAGCAAAGTGATCGAAGTCTTTTAAAACTAAATATATTTGTAATTCAATTTAAAATTACAAGATCGTCAATGAAAATTGGAGATTCTCACAAATCAAACAGAATTATAAAGACATAAATATTATTCTTAATAAGAGCATGAACAACACTATTAATTTCACTTCGAACCGGAGCACAAACTAATGGTAGCACAAAAGCATTATTAATTTCACATCGAACAAAAGCACAAATTCTTCCTAGAATTTTAAGGGAAAATTGGCTTGAAATCTAAGAGCTCTTGCTACATTTATCAAGTGTAAGTGTTTTCTCTCATCAATCGAGGTTTGTTGAGGGGTATAGATGCAACTTTATTGGTGAAATACCCCCTTTAAAGCAAATATTTCTATTATGTGAAGTTCTTTTCCTTGATCGGATCTTATTTCTTTATCTTACGTTGAAATTGATTTACAACAAAATTGAAGAAACTCTATATGAACTGCCTTGTTTGCTTTTAGAACACGAGGTAAGTCCATGTCATTCGACTATTGTCATCAACAATTATAAGAAAGTAATGAGCACCATTGAGTGAACTAACAGAGAAAGGATCCCAAATATCCATGTGAATTAGATCTAGGGCTGGGCAAAATATC
>CAIGRK010062988.1:0-10537 GCA_903798315.1 Fraxinus greggii
ACCGGATCCGGTTCCACTTAAAACTGTCCGATTTGAACGGTTAATTAGTGGGTCAACAGGTTCTTGACCGGTTTATGTGCTTACTTGACAATTTAATGCACTCGGACCGGATCGGTGGTCCGAACCGACTGGTCCGGTCCGGGTTTAAAAACTATGCTACATGGAAATGCTTCCTTTTTCCCAAATGACCTACACAACACTTTAATAAAAGTTTTACAACAACATATTCAGAGTAACTATCGAATGATATTATTTACGATATATGCCGAAACTTATCATTATATATGATATTTCTTGCCATTCCATTTGTAGCTGGTTATATCAATCAAATAATATAACATGCACAAATTGCCACCAGTTAGAAAATCCTACAAAAATCTTTGAAGCCATTATACTTCCTTTTAACTTTATTAAAAGTTCTAATTTTTATTAATTCTCAAATTGTTTGGAGGATTTCCATTAAATAACTACACTCTCAACAATAAAACAAATTTACTAGCAGATCCTGAATCCTTTTATTTGATATCCAATTTCCAACATTATGTGCATATTAAGTTTAACAAGATATTCACTACAGTACAATTTATCATTTCAAATATCTTCGAATATCTCAATAATCTAATTTAAAGAAAACAACATCATCCCCACAAATCCTGGAGTAAATCCGAACTTTAATACCAACAATCATACCCCCATAATTATGGATAATACTCAACTTAGCAACATAATATTCTTCTAAGTATATAAAGTTTGGCCATATCAATAATTATGTTTATCTACTGGATAAATAATTTTAGTTTACCTCTTGTCAACATAAAAGTTGACCAAGAATGTCAATATCACATAAAAGCCCACTCACTTCAGTACACGTTATTTGTAAAGAAGTTATAGCCCCATTTTGTAATATGATCGACCCAACTTTAATTGCCCATATCACTGTCAACACATACACTCAATTCTAGGTATCAAATTACACCAAAAAAGGGTAACACTTCAAAAAAAAAAAAGGTATTTTAGTTTAATAACATAGCTTCATTTGTTCAATAAATCTATTAAAATTTAGGTAAACAAGTAGGTACGCATATTCAAGAAAGAACAATATATCCAAATGATACCCACTCAAACCTTGGGTAGATCCAAACCTAACAATACAGGCAATCACTATTGTTTCATAGTTCGTCGTGAGCAAATTCTCTAGATCGGTAAACCGTTTCAAGTACAAAATAATAAATCGAACCAATCATTTCTCATTCCAATATCAATTCAGATATGTGCGCCAATATTATAATAATAATAATAATAATAATAATAATAATAATAATAATAATAATAATATTTAGGATTATCCTTGAATACAGTTGCCATCCTTTATAGAAACTACTATTTATTGCCAACTGACATTATCCGTGTGGCTCACGACAATTGAACCCACTTTCATCCCTTATAGGGGCGGCATAATACACCACACCTCCAAATCAACTTATCATATTTTTGAACTCATTGACATTTTTCATCACTTTTAAATTCGATATTTATTATATAAACATCTTTACTTCTCCTTCCGATAAACATCAATTAGTTTGATGTAGGATCATTAATAAGATATTTGGAAAAATCGAATTTAATATGATATTATTTATCACATAATTGACTAATACTAAGTAAATTATGTTTGAAGTTATCTATTAATAAGAAATTTTCAAATGAAGGAGGAGAATGATTACCGAAATTTACAATTCCAATAATTTTCCCTTTTACTTTATCATCAAATGTGACATGACCTATATCCTTCTTTTTGAAGTTTGATAGTAATATTTTATCTTTAATCATGTGTTTTGAGTATCCACTATCTAAGAACCATTTGCTCTTCATTTTTCTTATACCTACAGAAAATAATTTAATTTTTAATTTTTGGTACGTATATAAGTTTGGGTCCTTGGTAGTTAGTTTTAGTGGACTCTCAAATCCACTTGCTCTTACTTTCAAAGTGTAGCCTCCTTTTTTAAACAATTATAAGCAATATGTCTATCTTTATTACAAAAGTTACATGTAGTATTTGAAGGAAAAGAGTTTGATGCTTTGATAAATAAATTTTTGAAAAATTTTTGTTTCAAGAATGGTTTGTATTCAACACCTCCTTTGTCAAAAACACGCTTTTGATCACCAAACATTAAATCAAAGTTTTTCTTACTTTAAGTAAATTTGTAAATGATCTTAGCTGGATTTTCAACTTTTTTTTAAAGAAAATGTTCTTTAATCAAAGAATCATAATCAACATTTTCCTTTATGAGATCTTTTTAAGTTTCTAAAATTTTCTTCATTTCATTTTTCAGCAAGTAGTGTTTCTTTCTGTGAATGTAATGATTTAACGCAAGCTTTTCAAATTTCTCAAGAATTTCTTCATAGAAAGTAGGTAAATCATCATATGAATATTTTTCAATGGGATTTATCTCATTCGATTGCTATGAAGCATATGTTGGCGACTTCTTTTTTACTATCATTTTCATCGCGATTATCCTCGTCGTTTTCATCTCATGTCGTTTGGAGTGCTTTTTTCTTGATACTTCTTTTCTTGTTTTGGTACTTATTTCTCTTGTGATCGGGTATGTTACAATTATAGCAAATGATTTCCTTGGTTATTTCTTCGCCATTTTCCTCCTCCTTTCATTTTTTTTTTTTTTGGAATCTCCAATTATTTCGAAATCATCTCCATTTTTTGACAAGAAAAACTAGATTATTGAGCTCTTCATCATTTATATTTTCACTTGTAGTATCTTCTTCAATTATCTATTTTAAAACAATTTGGCACTTAGAAGGCTCATTTGATTCTTTTTTGCTTTTTCCATGTTTCTTCATTAGTTTTGGCATTATTGAGTTCATATGTCATCAAGATTTCATAAAGTTCTTTCAATCGAACATATTTTCAATATTCTCTATGAACATCCTTAATGAGATACAATCTTCTGATAGGGATAAGCATTTTACCTGCAAGTTTACCATTAGTAAATTTACGATCAAAACTTTAGAGGCCATTTACAATATCGATGAAGCGAATAATCATGTCAATTATATGCTCATCTTGATTTATGAAAAAAATTCCAAATTCCTTAACCAAGAGTTTAATCTTGGTTTCATTTACTTTCCTAGTGCCAACGTGAGTAACTTCTAATACATGCCAAATATTATATGTGGAATCATATTTGCTAATACGATTGAATTCATTTCTATCTAAAACACAATAAAGTAGATTTTTGACTTTAGCATTCAAAGATAATTTTCTTTTATCGTCCTCGTCAACTCATCTTTAGGTTTTGGAATGGTTTGACCGGGTTTGCCGTCAACTTTAATAATCTTTGTAAATAAAAGCAAGAACATCAATCAAAAATAAATATAAATGAAATAAAAATAAGTAAAAGGGTAGAGAGAATTCAAACGATATAATTGTGGAGGTTCGATCTAAAGTAATGNTAAAGTAGATTTTTGACTTTAGCATTCAAAGATAATTTTCTTTTATCGTCCTCGTCAACTCATCTTTAGGTTTTGGAATGGTTTGACCGGGTTTGCCGTCAACTTTAATAATCTTTGTAAATAAAAGCAAGAACATCAATCAAAAATAAATATAAATGAAATAAAAATAAGTAAAAGGGTAGAGAGAATTCAAACGATATAATTGTGGAGGTTCGATCTAAAGTAATGATCTACGTCATTTGTTACTAAATTCTCCAATACGAGCAAGACCTTTTCAATATATTGATTAACTTGTGGCACAATCTAATCATCTACGACACGTTCGATGACTTACAGATAAGGAGCACAAATCCTTATACAATATTGAGTATTACAAGATATCAGTATGACCCACAAATTTAAAGATGAATGATTTTACAATTTAAAACTTTTCTCTTAACAAGTGATACAAACAAACTAAATACAGGGAGAGAATTAGGCTTACACATTAATGGATAACAATGAATGAAACTGAAGTGTTAGATGAGAAAAACTTTTATGAGACAAATGTTTTTCAAAAGTTGATTCGATCAAAAGTTTTTCAAAGTAAATAATTTGATAAAGATAAATCAGATTTAAGATCAATATAATTTTGCTCAAAAACTTCTATTTAAATACTCTTAAAAGTGTTGTAATGAATGCAAATTGAAATGATATTTCTTGAGGTCAAAACGCCAAATATTTTGACTAATCGGACAACCAATTCGGACGTCTGCATTTTGAATCGGACAACCAAGCTAGCCGTTGTTTGTTAAAATTCAGAACAGTTAAAAATGTAACCATTGGACGATTTGGACGTTCGCTTGGATGGAATTTCTCGAATTTGTCTTTCTTAATTTTTTTGAAAAATATAAGCTTTTGAAGGATATTTATCAATTTATTTTTCAAGTTAAGTGATATTGTAATGAGTTTAAATATCAAGTTGAAATAATTACCTTTTGAAGAATAATTTTTATTCAAGTATTTTTATGAAATAATTTTTTCGTGCATGAAAATTTATTTGTTGAGCTTTTAATAATTCATTGTTAAAGCTTGAACTGTTATGCCTTTACACGTATCTTAATCTCGTATCTTCGATGTTTGATTATTGAAGTTCTTTCTCTCGAGTGATTTTTGAATTATTGGCTTCTATCTCGATTTTTATTGATTGTCTGATGCGAGTCTTTCGATGGTGACATTTTTATCTCTAATAATCGATCAACTTTGAAACAGTAACTAAGAAGATTCGAATTCATTTGTTAGAAATAAAATTAACTTTTTTTTTATGATCAAAATATGAAATCAATCATAGGTCAACATTACTATCATGAGATTACACAGAACTAAAGGTTAAAGAAAAATTACATCCGCGGTATTGAAGAATAACTTTAATTTTTCTTGTCTTATAGAACGTTATATCAAAATTAGCATTTTCATGTAATCTTTTGGCAATTTGCCCTTGCAGAAAAATTGGGCCGCAGTTTGATGGTCATTATTTTGAAAACAAATGAGTTTTGAATAGTGATTTTTTGGAGAATGTGTGGTTAAAATGTAGAAAAAAATTTAGATTTATGTGCAAAATATTTTATTGTGTAAATGTGTAATTGAAAATGAATATGAAAATTAAAGGGTTTTGTTTTAAAGAGGGACAAGCTAGGGTTGAATATATTATTTTCGTTGGAAGAAGATGATGATGAGCTAGCTATTACGTAAATTACGTGATATAATATAAAAAAATATAGAAGTAGAGATTACATAGTGAAAGCTCTTTATTGAACTTGTATAATAATACAAACATGTAAAAAAATTGCAATTTAAGAAAATTATTCCAATTTTCAAATTTGAATTTAAGGCCGCTGGAGCAACTACCCGAAATGACCATAACTTTGCAACAATGAAGAACAATGGTCAATGGTACAGGGCTAGGCGATGGCATTTATGTAGGTACAAGGGTTGGCAAGTGCTCGCATAGCATGATGTAGTGTACTGGCGAGCGCGAGCTCGAGCTCAAATTCAACTCACGAGCCAACTTGTGCAAGCGAATTTGTTAACTCGGCTCATTAGTAGTGGTTCGCCCCAATTTACTACAGCCCTATGTATACGAGTGAAGGGGGAGGAACGGGTTATTTTAGGATTTGTTTAAGTGATATTTGATTTGTAAAATTAATTTTTAACTGTCTGATGTTTCATTTTTTAATAATAATAATAATAATATACAACTATCGATTCCTTTTAGCTCTATTTGTGTCAATTTTCGCAGGTTGTACGTACTCTAGGCCCAGCCACAAATTATACATTAAAATGATGTTTATGGCACTAAAATAGAAAATGAAAATGCTCTGTAGCACTCATTTGTATTCTTACCTTACAAACAAAAAGTTAAAAAGACAGTTAAACAATACACTTGATGACATTAGGCGTTGAATTGTTAAATGACAAAAATGAAAAATGAAATTACACATCAACAAGTGATTGACGTGTATATAGAGCCTCCTGTTGCATGACAAAAATCATGTTCATGATTTAAAGGTTGAACCCCAACCTTGAGGATCCTCCACTCCCTTATCCCTAGAGCATTGTGGATGAGGTAAATCGTGAAATATGTCTCAGTAGGTCAGGGTACAAAAGCTGTCATACTGATACCCACAAAGAGTCCAATTCCATATCTTGTAAGAGGCAGGAATCGAGTTCGTGATTTAACTTGATTCTAAGAATGGTAATAGGGTGAGACAACACTGGGCTGGCATGATTGGGGCGCGGTACTAAAATGTCGTCATTTTTCGCACAGGTGTTACTTATTTATTTTTATAATTACAATATAGATTTAAATATATGGAAATAAATTAAAAATAAAAGTTTGGACAAATTCCGAGGCATTTTGTCATCCCTTCTTGTTTCATATATTTGATTGACTAGTAGAAGATGGTCGACAAAACTCTAAACAAGGATAAATAATTAAAAGACAAAGTTTTTGATAATATATCATATATTGCGCGGCAAGAATTCGAGATTTTTGTAAATAATTTGAGGTCGTTATGTAAGTTCATTAATAATGGTGGTAGGTATTGATAATAACTAAATGATTGATGACCTTTAGATGGTTGCGATATACTTAAATATAATTTTTTTTATATTTAATTTATTAAAACAATCATGAAATTTTGTAAATACCTAAATTTTTGAACTCTGACATTTAATAAATTCATCAATGTTCGTACAACTTTAATTAGATACCATTTATTTATAAAAGGATTAGGAATCTATTATGTTAGTAGAACTAATTGCTGCACACTGTTTAATATATAAAGTACTACACATATTCAAGAGAGTGCAACCTATACAGGAAGATGCAATTGAAAAATTAACACATTTGTTCAAAAAATTAGGTGTTTTCACGTAGAATTGTGAAGTTCGTGTTGAGTTGGACTAACCTCTAGATCTTGGCAACATGCAGTTTGTCATGGACTTTCAATAGGGTTGACATGGTTGTGCTTAATCACACGGTATTAACATTTTATTCTTCACTTATATTTAGTTTTTGGAAGGAAAAAAATATTGAAAAATTCATGCAGGAGGCACGGGCTTGAAAGAGCCGGCCACCCTCATCGTTCATGTAAAGCCTATGTCCAACCCTTTTTCATGAGACAAAAAATATTTTATGTACCAAAGGAAATTAATATTTTGTGTTGCAGAATTAAAATTGATTAGGATGTATGCATGGTATAGAGGGTGTAGGTATAATAATAAAGAGAGAAAACTGCCGACAAAGTCAGATACTCACAATGCCTTGATTGGGTCCATTTGTAGTTGCATATCTTTTTCAATTTTCCCTTTGCGTTAAGTTTGTTTTTCATTGTCGATATTGCTATAATTAAGATTTTTTGGTACTTGCAAGTGAAAAAGTATCAAAATTTGTCAATTTTTGTCTTTTACACGGCTTTGTTTATTAATTAATTTCGTGTCGAAACAATTTATTTAGAAACATCACACGTGATGTACAAATTTTAGATGTGTTGCAAATCAATGATAATAAAATGTTGTAATATTTATGCACACACAGTCTTCATTCTATCTTAAACGAGCTCTTTAATTATTTTATTTTCTTTCTTAACATCTTGATGTCCATTATTTAATTTTTCTTGACACTTAGGGTGCGTTTGATTACAAGTATAGAATTTGCATGGAAAGAAAGTAAATTCAATTACTTAGAATTTATTTGCATGAAAATTATTAATTAAATGTATTTAATTGATTTAGTTTTCAACTTAAAAAATATTATACTCTTTTTTATTGTTGGGTACATGAGAGAGAGAGAGAGAGAGAGAGAGAGAGTGCGTGCGCGCGTGTGTGTGCGCGTGAATTATCTGAAAAATAAAAATTAAATCCTACTAAAGAAAATATTTTCCTTATTTTCAAGGTAAATATGGTCCTCAACTTTCTTTCCGATCCATTAATAACTGCCGGATTTTCAACAGGTTCGGCTATTCACGTGACCAAAAATAGAAAAAATATTTCTCATGGAAAAAATTGTTGATCAAACAGTACAAAAGTAGAAATTTGGATAGAAAAATACATTTATCATGGAAAATATTTGCAATCAAACGTATCCATAGATATTTATATCGAGATTTATAAGAATATGCATCAATTGCATATGATAAGAAATATTAGTAAAACGACTGTTTTACTTTCTTCTTAATGAAAAAGAAAACCATCTTGTATGTGTCTTTTAGAAAATCACAAGGAGTTTAAAGATTTGCTTTTTTTTTTTCTTTTTCGTTTTTTTTCATTTCGCTTTTCCTTTTTGTTTGGGTTTGTAATATTGTGACTAATCAAAGTGAAAGGACAACAGGATGATACTTTGTCAAATGTAATATTGGGTCCAAGCTATTGCAAAGTGAAAAAAATAATTAATGAGATTACGAAATTAAATATTCTTTGAATGAAACTTTCCTTTTCTTTTTAAAAAGAAATTATATTTCTCTGCTTTTACTTGAGTTGAATTATTTCCTTTCCAACTATCAACATGTATATGTCGTGACCATGCCTATTGTCGTTTAAATTGAAAAACGACTTTGCAAAACATAAAAATCATTACTCTAACTCAGTAACATACGCATTCAACTCTTACCTGCTAAAAAATATAAATCAAAGTCCCTATTTGGCTCAACTAAAAAATAGTCATACATTTCATTGGATCCATAATTTTTCAACTACACAATCTATTATTTTTTATAAAATCTATTTAAAATCTTTTTTTTTTTTACCTCAACCAAATAGGGGCTAAATACTATACCTTTCCTTGTTCAGCATTTTCCTAAAAACACTTCCATTGTGGTAGAATTTTATTGGAAAAAAATTGTTGATTTTGTTGTAAATTGTAAGTTTATTGGTGAGTGACAATTGTACAACTGCAACCCTATAAATAGGAACATTTAGTCTGTAAGACCTATAGGGTAAAGTGATTGATGTGACGCTTGCAGCAGAGATGTTAGTGTGTCAGTCTGTAGTATAGTGCGGCTGACTCTTAATCAATGTATTAAATTGTATGAATAGACGTTGATGTGAATCTGTAATTTAGGAGATGAAGCAACGTGGCTTCGATCCAATGGTTACCACGTCGGCCAGTATAGTCTAAATAACCATTCTTCACTGTTAAGAAGAGGATGAAAAAAAGAAAGCATACATGAATAAAAACACTGGAGATTAATATTTCATATATCCTTCCACATATTCTCATGATTAATTACATTATTTAGGTGAGATTTCATCAGGCTTTCGTTGTTAGTGCGATTGCCTTTCATACCATTTGCCAGAGCTCAAACGTTATTCGTCTCTTTCCAAAAGTGCATCCTGCGTTCTTTTCCAGTTCATTACTGTCGTTACTTCGGTAGTAAAACACGCCGAAACAGTACTGACGTGGCAAGAGTGGGTCCGACATCTGTTGATTCATTTTTTGGGGTCAACATATTGGCGCCGTCTGTGGGAAACTGAACATTCAACCACGATTAGGCGTGAGAAAAAGGCCAGATTACCTCTAAAAGGCCTGGATTGAAATAGGTGTCCTGTAAAGGAGCTGAGCAGGAGAAAGTCCCTTGAACTAAGGGAATATTTCGTATTAAGAAAATTGAAGAAATGAGTTCAACCGACGAAAATGTCTCGAGAAGGACAAGGAAACACCCTGAAGAAGGAGAACCCTCACGAGCCCCCCAACTTCTCGCTTGTGACATCCAACACGCAGACGAGGAGGATCCAAAGGAAGGGGAAGGGTTGTCGCTTGACTTACAAGGGATATGGCTACCATGGCTGCCAACATGAGGAGCATTACTCGACAAAATATAGTCATGCAAGAAATGCTTATGAATAAGCAAGGACGAGGAGGGTATCAAGTTCCTCCATACACGGCCCCGGGAAACATCTTTACTGAGGCACAAGGATATTATCAGGAGGGGGACATCCAGAGTCAAATGACTGGGCATCAATATGTTGAGATGGAGGCTCTACAACGAAGGAAAGTCGAGATAGATACATCGGCAAACTACGTCTCGGAAAGACCATACGAAGCTCCATTAAACTTCCCACCAAATTATGAACCTGAAAACCGACCTTAGAGGTCTGGAAGCGTCTTTGACAGGATAAGCCCAGGGGCGCCTAGAAATAGGCGGAATCACTCACCCCAAGCACCTAGAAATAAGTAGGCTCATCCTCCACCTCCAATGCCTATAGATAGGCAGCATGAACCTCATCCGCATGATGACCAAACAATGTATCATGAAGAGCCCCCGGTCCAACCCCCTAGAAATAGGCGGGAGAGGAGAAACTAGACTAGTCCCAAACCACCCTCCCAAATCTACCAAAGGGAGGATGAAGATTCTTATGGACCTCAGGAGTCCTGCGACCTCAATGATGATGATGAACACTCCCCTTTCTCAGTGGCTATAAGGAATGCCCCCATGTTGAATCACTTCACACTCTCAAAAATCCCAAAGTATGATGGGAGAGGTGATCCCGCAAAATACATGAACAGCTACAAAACATATATGAATTTGAA
>CAIGRK010062990.1:0-12946 GCA_903798315.1 Fraxinus greggii
TTGGAATAATAGATTGATGGAGACTATGTGGTTGAAAAAGATGAAAAAATTATTGATGTGATGGAAAATATTATTTTATTAAATAATGTGTGGTTGAAAATGAGTAGAAAAATGAGAATGAAAAAAATTATCTGTACCAAATATGGGCTTAATATATTATATTAGTATGAAACCGTTGAATTAAGGAGATGATTGAGATATCAAAATGTCCATCAAGATTTTTGTCAACAATTTAATTAAAGCTTTTTCAGTGCATTTCTCACGTGCAAAATTTGCTAAATTCAAATTACAAATAAAAAACATGATTTGATGATATAAAATTGAGTTAATTTCATAAATGGTCATCGAAGTTTGTGAAAATTTTCAAGTTTGCCCTTAAAGTATTTTTTACTCATTTAGTCGCTAAAATTAATTAACATTACACCATTAGTAACCTAATTAGTGATAAAAATGTTGAATCGAAGCAACGCAGGATAATAGTTGAAATATAGAAATATCTAAGGTTGAAATCACCATAGAAGCAAGTGCTATATACAAAATGTAAATATCCATTACGGAAAAAAAAAAAAAGAATGATCAGTGTTTTCTTTGAAAGACATGAATCAACTAATTTTTAGTGATGAAACAAAATGTCTCTAATATCTCTCTCGAATAGATTGATTTTTTTTTTTTCAATGGATGGCATTGTGTTTATTATCGGTTCTGTCTCTTGATTTGAGACCCATCATTCAGATAGTGAGGTAAACTAATTAACTTGAATGACTAAATAGGTGAAAAAAAATATTTGAAGGACCACTTTGAGATTTTTCTTTAACTTCAGTGGCCATTTGTGAAACTGAAACATAATCATCTAGAACCCCACCTGGAATTATATATTTTTTAATTGTAATATATTCTAGAAGCATAAGACCAAAAGGAAAATGGTGCAAATAGATTCTTTTCTTCCATGGCCTACTGTACAGTACTCAATCTTGGAGAGCAAGCAATTTTCAACCCCGAGCCCAATGGTTAGTTTGACAAAGCTTTCAAGTGTTTTTAATACTACTTGAGTTTCGTAAGGATTTTTATCATAATAATAAAAATTTAAGTCAAAATCAAAAATTCATTTTAACCACACGTTTGGTGGATCCACAATTTTTCAACATCGAACTTCATCATTTTTTATCAAAATTTACTAAAAATTTAATTTTTAGCTATTCCAAACGAGGGCATTTTATCAAAGCAGATACACGTTTACATATGATAAATATTCTTCAGTGGTGGATTTTATTATTGCTGCTATCTGGCCTCCATAAATATGTTACCTTTGAGAACTTTCACACACACACACACATACACCAGTCAATAAGCTCTATTTTGTTCTGTGAAAACAAGCAAGGAAGAAGAAGATGGAACCGAAACAGAATGTTATTCTTCCTCCAAGGAGAGGACAGGTAAAGATTAGGATACTCAAGATTTTGTTGAAATCAGCTATTGGAATCATGTCTGTGGATGATGGATTTGGGAAAAAGAATGACTCAAATTCCACATCAAACTCCAACTCGGGCCAATTCTGATCGATAATCTGTACGCTGATGCATTGATGTTGATTTTGAGTGCATTAAATTTTAGGTAGTTTTTCACTTTCTTGATTATCTGATGTATTGTATAAAGCTGATATCCATATTTGTACACTGACAGAGGAAACTTCAATCTTAATGTTTTTAACTACGGAAATTCACGAGTAAGAACAAGAACAATATATCAGTACTATTGGGATTGGGATTGTCTAAGAGAAAGATGGCCCTGAACAGAATCCATCAATATACAATACTCTACTGTACAAATAATTTAAGTAAAGTTTGAAGAATTTTACCAATCGGAATCATTCCCTGAGTTGTAGCAGCTCAAAGTTTGATGTGGGGTAGTGGAATTTGAGCTTCCAGGCTCACTGACTACCGATACAAATCCAACCGCTGATTTTACAAGAGATTTCAATATATTCATCTTGATATGTCCTCATTTAGGAGGTAGCCTTTGATTTGAGCTTCCTGGCTCACTCCCTACTGATACAAATCCAAACTCTGATTTTACAAGAGATTTCAGTATCTTCATCTTGATCTGTCCTCTTTTAGGAGGTAGCTTGGTCTGTCCTCTTTTAGGAGGTAGCTTTTGATTTGAGCTTCCTGACTCACTCCCTGCTGATACAAATCCAAACTCTGATTTTACGAGAGATTTCAGTATCTTCATCTTGATCTGTCCTCTTTTAGGAGGCAGCGTTTGATTCTGTTTGGATTTTGAGGGGACGAATTCCATATCTAAAGCTTCAATTGGAAATTCTGAGTAGTAGTCAAGAAAATGAGAAAAACAGGGGGGTATTTAAAGATTTACAGGGACAAAAACGTAATTTTCTGTTACTTGACATTCAAGGGGATTCAAACTGGACTTCAATTGAAAAAAGACGAGACTTCCAAGTCTTACTAGAGATGGGTGATCCCAATATCTGGTGCTCAATGGTCTACATTCCAAAAATTTGCATATCCTGTTTCACGTTCATAAATCACTTCCGTAATCAATTTCGTAATTAGATGTGTCAATTTGACTCCCTGGCTTGGACGGGCCGTGGCTATATTCGGAAAATGCCTGAACCGACTCTGTTAGCAGCTCAATGGAATAAAGCCGAAACTCGGGCCAAGCCCCATTTTGAGACATTGGCTTAGTCCGGACCAGCCCGTGTGGACCAGCCCGTGTGGAGGAACTAGCCACACGGGCCAGCCCATGACACGGGCTATTTTCAACTCGTGACCAGCCGAACCTTTAAAATAAATTTAATCAATTCAATTCTACAAGAAATTACTGGTCGAGAATCCCACCACCAACTCTCCACTCCGCCACAGCATAGAACATCCGGTCGAGTAATGACCAATGTGATGCAATGTACCTATTTGAAACCCTCCAAGCAGCTCAAGCTATTGCTATAATCGGGATGCACTTTCCCTCCCTGAAAACAAATGGCACTGTTCTTATGTTTAGTGCAGAGATTCCCCTTTGTGAATCCATGGCTTCTGCCTTGGACCTTGCTAAGAGATCACAAAATTGGTCAAAATGGAATTTATGGACGAGAAAACAGAAACCCCGTACACCACGGGAGAAGAGAAATAGGTAAGGATCACTCAAGCAAATCTTCTGGAAGTCCTGTGACTTTTGGGTTCGATTTGGTGGAGGCGATTGTTGAGTTTAGAAGGAATAGAGGTGGAAGGAATTGAATCTGAATATACAGAGGGGGATTTTTTTGTAGAAAATGGAGAGGGAACGAGGTGGGAGAGTTTAAAGGAATCCAGAACTTCCCCAAATTGGAGAGACAATTTTGATCCGCTTCACAATTTTGTGCGGATTTTCTTCTTCCCCTTCTCATCCGTGTACGGCGGCGGCAGGCTTTGGATCTTGACCGTCATCTAGATTCTTGGTTGAGGCTGAGTGTGTATGGATTGATGTTTGTTTTGTATTAATTTGATCGACGACGACAGGCGGGGGCCGATGGTTTCATTTTGGTGGCCGGCGGCTTTGGATTATGGTTTAGTTGGATGTTGTTGTCGGGGCGGAGGGGAGTGGGGGCGGGTAAGAAGATGAAGACGGGGTGGAGAGGATGGGAATGCGTGGATGGGGGCAGATTTCATTTTTGTTTTTTTAATTTAATTGTTTTACTTGTTAATTATATTTGAAAAAAGATATTAATTTTAAAGTTATCATTTTACGTCCTTCAATAGTGAGTGTGAGTATAAATTAATTGATTTTATCATTGTGGTGTGCAATTGAATGTTTCATCATCGTTTTTCTATGTAAAGCAATAAATCATCAATTATTAATTTCATTTTTAATTATTGTTGTTCTTAAAATAGTACAATATTATAATTAATATTTTAAAAAAAATATTATTTGCTCTTAAAGAATATGAATTATAATTTTCGATATTTCGAAAGAAGATTGACATATGACTATTGAATAAGTAATAATAAAATATAACGTGCATTTGAAGTAATTATGATGTTAAAACATTTTAGAGTAGAACCTCAATTACCATTCCTCTAGAAGTAGACAAATATTATGCAGTTAACGAAGCAGGGACCAACTACAAGATAAATACTAATAATTGTGGTGCTTGAGAAAGATCTTATCTATTTATAGTTGGAGGTTGTCTGACTAATTTTCGTATTGTTTTATGTAAGGCACAACATAGAGCTTTTTATTTAATTATTAACAAATGAAAATTTAGTTTAAATTCCAAAGTGGTTTAAAATGTGATAACATTTAAAATCTTCCAATTGAACTTTATATAATTAAATTCTTTAACAATTAAACTGAAAAGAGAAAATATATTTTATCAAGCACACTTAATTCAAATCAATTTGAAAAACACAAACAGTTTCATTCGTAATTAATATTGTAATCAATATGGGTAATGTTACATGTACAAGGCCACATGAACCTTGTACTACTAGGAGGTGGCGCACTCTATAGCTGGGGTTTAACTCATATCGATTTGGAAAACACAAACAGCCTCATTCTTAAATGTGATCAATATGGGTAATGCAACGTATGGCGTCCTGTACAACATTATAATCAATCTCTCCTACTAAAAACTTTCCGACTTGTGCATTTAAAACTAGATTCATTCGAAAATTAGGGTTTTAATGTATCTAAGTCATTCAAAAAGAATCTTTGAAATGTGAAAACTTTGAATTCCTATGTAACGCAGTGAGATAGAGACTACTACGTTATGTCACCGTACTTGTATAGATTTTTTGTACAGATGAATTTACAGGTATTGAGATGGGGAAATTTAATGGACTGATCTAACTAATTTTTGATCCAAAATTCAATAAAATCTAGCCAGCCGGCATGCTTTAAATCATTCCGTAAAAACAGCTTGTACATGTAGCATTTTTCTTGAAATATATTCAAGCTTCTTGATTAACCAGGAATAGTAAGATGTACAAATTGGGAGAAAGTCCAACAATTTTATAATTTTTAATAAAGAATGACTGAATAATGAAATAATATTTTTGTTTTTTTATTAAAAAAAATCAAGAAGCCCTAACTCCTAATAAAATAAATCTCTTACTGAACTAGACCTTAAAGACAAATTAATTTGACAATAAAATTAATTTCCTCCATAATAAACATATTGCTCGTTTGACCGTCTAAACTATAAAGTTCGATCCCATAATCACTAGGCTCGAACGAGAGCTTTAACCTTTGAGTTTAGCTTATATGCTCATTTAGGCGCAGAGTCTTCTCCCAATAAATGGATTGAGTCAAAATATTAAAACACAATCTGACAAAATTTTAGACGATTGAACTCGATCGATAAATATATGACAAAATTTACAGCTCTGATCACCGATCTGTGATACATGAATGAGATAAAAATATAGATAAAATCCTCTTATCTTAAACTTAGGCCAATTTACTTCGAGGAAAGAGAAAAAAATATTCGAAACCTTGTTATTTTAGTACCAATTTGCTAGAGATTAAAATTTTAGTATATTTTAATAAAAATAGATGAAGTATGTGATTGAAAAGTTATGAATTTCATTAAATATGTAGTTAAAATTAATTCTTGATTTTGATTTGAAATTATTTAATCCAAATCAAATCGGGCATTAGTCAGGTTTAAATCTGAAGGGTCAAAGAATTAGACTAGAAATATTGGGTCAATAAAAAGAAAATAATATTGGAAAGCCAAGTCAAAGCTTATCCGAATGGAGTGGTGTTTCTTGAGTAACTTTTCTCCCAAAAAAAACAAAAAAATAGACTAGCTAGTCAACCCTTGAGCTAAATTGGGGTCCCAAAAAGCGAACTAACATTAATTTATAATTTAACCCTTATTTGATAACTATTAAATCGTGTTTTTTGGGAAGAAAATAAATTTTAGAATGATAATTGTTTAGAGAGCGTATGGTTAAAAGTAGGAAAATATTTTGAGATTACGTGCGAAATATTTTATTTTCAAAATGCGTGATTGAAAATGGTTTAGGTTTTGACAACATCAATGTTTTCAACCATCATTTTCAACCACAATTGTACAAATAGGTTAATTCTTATATGTAGCCTCTATTTTGGAAGAATGTATAAAGGATTAATTCATAAATATAAATATAAGTAGTTCGTGAATATATAGCACTATAAATCCGTTGAAATATATGGTAGAAATAAAATTTCAATCATGCTATATAAACATAGTGCTTGTTCAGTTGAGATTAAAGTTTATTAAAACTGAAAATATAGTCGTTATTAGGTCTCACTCGTGTAATAAAAGTCAATAATAATGGTTCATTTTTCAATTTTAATTAGATTTTAATATCTACCGAACACGTCCATAATTATTGACATAATGTCAGATGGTACGTTGTCATTTGACTATTTAAAAAATAATCAACTTTTTTATCCAATCACATATTGTAAACTCCTATTATGTCAGTTACTTTTTGGCAAAATAGCATTATTCATAAAATATACCCGACAATTTTCACTATTTCTTTGATTGTCCCTTTATATATTTTTAACATTTCATCATATTATATAAGCTTAGCAAATTAAAATACTTTTAAGTAATGTTAAAAAAATTCAAAAAGTGAAGCATTAAAATTCATAACTTATTCAATCATTATAAAGTCAAAATAAAATGTAGAAAAACTAATTATTTAACTGTCAAGATTCCCCATGTCAAAGAAAATTACTAGTGCGGGACATACATTAATTTTTTTGGAATAATTTCTTGTTTCTCTTGTTTTTCAATCTTGATTATCTTATTTTTCAATTAAGTTAATTCTTATATTGATAAGATGACACAAAAATGAGAAGTTTCATATAAATTGGGGACCATAACCCTATTTATAATTTTGCATGTATCGTCAAATACAACTCTAATGAATTTGATTTTTACACATATAAGCTCAACAATTTAATTCTTTACTATATCACTTTAATTGAACTCAACTTTAAGATAACCTTATATACAATAAATTACATATGTAGGTTCCGCACATGATAAATTAATAAACTCAACAACATGTGGTAGAGAAGGATTAACTATGGCAATACTTTTTTTTGTTTTTGGTCCCATATCCAATAAATTAATGTTCATCCCTGACATTACACGCGTAAAAACCTCGAACTTCCAATTCAGTGTGAGTTTTGTGGTGAATGAATCCCAAACCCACTTGAAGACTTCCAACCAATCTTTCTTTCGTTTTCCAAGTAATATTTATTTCAAATTTGGCACATATTTTTTACGTTATTTTTTTATATAACAAAATCTGAAGATTTGGCTACTATTTTTGAAGAAAAGTTGACCATTTAAACTAGAAGTGAAACTCAAATTACTTTAACAAAATAAAAATATTCCACAAGAAAATTAATAGAATAATAAATAAAAATGAAGACCACGAACAATGAAGCACACTGGATTTTATTTATACACCGTTCATACACGTCATCATGTAATAATACTGACAGCCCACCATTTTCAGTCTAAAATATCTGAAATAATGGAGGAAAAGGCAAAGATCTTCGGAGCCAACAATAATACGAAAGCTATGATATGATAAAACAAAAAGCAATACTTAGTAGGTTCAAATATGCTTATAATCTACACAACATACACAGTACAGTGCTGCAAAGGAAACGGAAGATTCATGCCCAATTCACTGAAGACGATGTTTAATTTTCATGCTTGATCGGAAGTATAAGCGCTCTGTGGGGAACCGAAGGTGGAGGTGTCACTGGTGGCACCGCCGTTGCCGGAGCCGCTGCCTTTGATTTTAGCCAGTACTTGTTCTGCTTTTGAGGTGACAGTCTCGACCAAGCTCTCGAAAATTTGAGCTTTGATTCGACCCCTCTTTGGAGGTAGGCTGGAACCTTGTTTTGCAGGGTTGGAAGCCATTAAGAATCAATGTGTTGTGCAGTGATGAGTGATGAAATTTTAAGAAAAGGAGAGAGAAGGCCGGCCCCCTTGGGTGGGGGTGGGAGTGCTGTATTGAGATAAAGATGAACAACGGGGGGGACGGTATGTTTATATAGACAAAAATGCTATACGTCTTGCTCAATTTTATTATTTGCTCTTTATTTCGAATATTAATGTAAATTTTTATATAATTTAATGTTGCGATTAAAAAAGGAAAAAAAATTGTTTTTGAGATCGAAATTAAATTGAGTTAAGTGGTGGAAATAAAATACTTCATTTAATTTTCACATTCACGAACAAATAAAAATTTTAAGTTGAAGATGATTGCATTAATTTAATTTATGATTTAATAATTTACGTAATAAAATATTATACCAAAATATTTTCTACACATTCTTTAAGAGTTGAATATAATGGCCTGGGCGGTGGGCATTAATGGTGCAGTTATTACGTGCACACCTTCAAAATAATAAATCCACATGTTTGTACAAAGTACGTCTCGGGTTTGTGGAACCATCAAATCAAATCCATTTTAACAAAATGCACTCATTTGGCGAATGAATCGGCTTTCTTAGCTGTAAGTCATGGGTGCCAGGAAGGATATGTTTGGCAAAGATTAAAAAAATTACTTACTAGTAAGTAAACATTTTGATTCTTTTTTTGTTAATAAAAAGTGCGTTGTGTTTTACTTATTTTATTTATTATTATTTTTTACATTACATACAATTTAGATTTAAAAACATAACAAAATAAGAGTCGAACGAGGCCCTGTTCCCTATTGTTAATTAATGTAAATTTTATATAAATTAATATATATATCAGTTAATTTTTCATGTTGAGATTAAAATAAATATCGAACAAATTAAAATAATATTAATAATCAATATGCAAATTGAATAATTTATACTGAATTTTATTAGGTATAAATAAAAATAACATTTTTTTTATAAGTGAGTAAATCGATTTCTAGAAGGCAGAATAAAGCCATCAAACAAATTCGTTTGACAAAATGCACTCACTTGGCTTCTTTTTCAATTCGACGTATCTTCTTAGTCTAGCTTAACTGTTAAGGCATGGACCACTGCACCCGACGACCCGACCCAACTTTATAGAATATATTTGGCTAAAGTTTAGAAAAGTTACTCAGCTTTAATTATTCAACCAAGAGATGATAGAGTCGAAGTTCAAAAGATATAAAGAAATTGAACAATTGATTTTTGAAATAAAAACGATATTATTAGGGTGAACTCACAAGTTCAGAAACCTTTTTTTTTTTTTATCGAAGCTTACCTCTTGGATTTTTTTGACTGAATTTTGAATCGATATCGAAGTTTCCAATTTCTATACGATTGCTACATTTGCATTGTAAATTCCTCATTAAACCAAGCAAGCAATTGTATACATACTACGAGACGAAATTGTTGGGCGGCACGAATACAGTGAATTAATAATTCAACCTGCAACTTTTCGCTTAAAATGGTCCATAATAATAATAATAATACCTAGTTTGACATAAAAATAACACTTTTTGACGTTGACAAATGCATAAGTTAAAAAAAAGATAATTGGTTGACCGAGAAAAATGTCCGGTCAATTTTAACCAATACAAACATGCTAAGTGTAAAATGTATGATTGACAATTTTTGTTAACAATCACGAGCTAATAAAATTTACGCCATTCATTTTAAAAATATTTTTTTAAATCGACATGAATTATCAACAAATGTTAGACAACAATCATTATACGAATAACTTTATTCTATTATTATTGTTTCACGTTCTCCAAAGAACAATTAGCACGTAACGTTCTTAAATTTTTACTATTATTGTGGAAGACGTTCTTACCTTTCATTTTTTTTCTTTTGTTATTATACAAAAAGTCATTTTCATCAATTTTCTCAATTAAAAGTTGTGAAATTGCGAATATACACTTCTATTTAAACAAAATAAAATGAAAAGGAAAGAAATAATTGTAAATATAGTCCCAATTTTTTTAAAAAGTGCAAACGAGTCCCAAATAAATTATTAAAAGGGTAATTAGCATATAATGTCCTTACCTTTTATTATTATTGTGAAAATGTACATAATTTTTATTTTTTAGCATTTTTCCCCTTAATTACATCTTTGATTGCTCAAACCACCATTTCTATCCATTTTCATGCATTTTTCAATAAAAAACAGTGAAATAATGAATATACATTCCTATTTAAATAAAAAAACTAAAAAATTAATTGCAATCATTATCCCAAATTTTTTAAAAAGTGTAAACAAGCTCCAAATAAATTATTAAAAATCATAAATAATTTTTTTTAAACAAAGTATAAATAAGTCCCAAATAAATTAGGGAAAAAATTAAAAAGTACAAATAATTCCTAAGAAAATTATTAAGAAATTAAAAATTAATTTTTTAAAAATAAGTACAAACGAGTTACAAAATTAGAAATTAAAAAAATTAATTTTCTTTTTTTTTTATTTTTTAATTTAAATATGATGGTATATTCATCATTTCATAACTTTTTATTGAGAAATTGAACGAAAATCGATAGAAATAATAATTTGTACCATCAAATGTGTAATTAAGAGTGGAAATATCAAAAAATGAAAGATATGAAGTTTTTTCATAATAATTGTAAAAGGTAAATACATTATATACTAATTACCCTTTTAATAATTTATTTGAAACTCGTTTGTACATTTTTATAAATTTTGAAACTATGATTGCAATTAGTTCTTTTTATTTTTTTTATTTTATTTAAATAGAAGTGTATATTCATCATTCAACAGCTTTTAATTGAGAAAATTGATGAAAATGAACTTTTGAGCAGTGGAAGATGGAAATAATGGTGAAAATGCCAAAAAATGAAAAATAAGAACGTTTTCTACAATAATAGTGAAAAGTAAGAACATTATGTGCTAATTATCTTTTTTCCATATAAGTTGATTATTATCTTTTACTTATTTTGGGTTATTTCCCCTTACATGGAACGTTTGTCAGGCCATTATAGATATTGTGGTGACAGTACTTGTATGGGTGCTTTTCTTCTTCTTCTTTTTCCCCCCCTTTTCAATGTCATCTCCCAGTGAGAAAATGTGAAGTCCCCCTATAAATACCTTAGCAATTTTTCCCTGTATCCCAAGCACTGCTAACTTACTTTATTTATTTATTTTGACTTCTTATTCTTTTGCTTTGCCACCCTCCTACAATATAAAAATAGCGTACCCCTGAACGGAAGGAAAGAAAGATAAATAAAATTCTATTCTAACTAGCTGGGAAGGGAGAGGACAGAGGTAACTATCAAATTCAAGATCTTAAACCCCTGTTTGTTATAGATTAAAATCAGATTTTTAGTAGATTTTGATAAAAATTGATAGAATGTGTGGATAAAAAGTTGTAGGTCTCATGCAATGTGTAACTAAAATTAATTATTGACTTTTACATGAGATTAAAATCGAATTTTGATTTGTACCAAATAGGGGCTAAGTATTGAAATGAACTTGTAGAGTGTCAAATCTTAATGCTCCAAAGTTTATTCTTCCACCCGATGAGATATCTTGTTTAGCTCCTATTTGATAGCCATTATAAAAAGAAATTGGGTGAAAATGATATTTTTAATAGTAATTTGGAGAATTATGATTAAAAAGTTGGAGAAAATTTTGGGCTTATTTGTAAAATACTTTATTGTGTAAATGTGTGATTAAAAATGAGTATAAAAATAGAGAGTCACTACAAAAAAGAGAGTTCCAACAACCAATAAAAATGGTAGCTAAAGGGTATTTCCTGATCGCTAAAGAGATTTAGCGACTAAATAAATGTAGTTGGTGAGTGGTTGCTAATTCACCGTCAGTGAAAGCTTTCTGCGACTGGTACACGTGGTTACTAAATACGTCACATATAGCGACCAAATGATTATCGCTAGAGGGTTTGAGTTTGGTGGCTGAGGAAAGGTGAAATATTGGTTGCTTCCCCATTGGTGAATGTCTATAGCAAACACAAAACTATGGCCGCTAATATAGAACTTCCAACGACGAACAAATTGATCACTCTATGGCTTCTGCTACGGTTTCAAGTTGGTTGACTTGTGTTGATCTATGGTTAATTTCATCCTTAATATTTTGATCATAATAAACAAGATTAATATTATTTCTAACAATTGATTTAGAGTAATAATAGTTAAACGTTAAAATCAATCAAGTATTGTCAAAATCAACATATCATAAATCGGACTCGAAATGAAGATCAAAGTGAAAGTTAAGCTTTCAAGTCAAATCATTCGAGACGAGCGCTTAAAAGATCAAAATCAAAGCTATCATATCGGGCTCATGAAGAATAACAAGATCAAGAGTTTAAGAGTCAAATATGAAAGAAACTTCGAAGCAAGATCAAAGACTAGGATTTCGAGATCATATGTAAAGATATAACATTTTGATATTTAATAATGAATGACAATAGCTCAAAAATCATTTTGTGCATGAAGAATTATTTTCATATCATTTGTATAAAATCTTTTTGATCAAAAGTAATATTGATCTTTCAAAGTGTATTTGAACTTAGATCATATCCTAAAAGAAAATGTCGGGCGGTCGACCGGACTTCTCCAACTGTCCAAAATTTGATAGTNAAAAATCATTTTGTGCATGAAGAATTATTTTCATATCATTTGTATAAAATCTTTTTGATCAAAAGTAATATTGATCTTTCAAAGTGTATTTGAACTTAGATCATATCCTAAAAGAAAATGTCGGGCGGTCGACCGGACTTCTCCAACTGTCCAAAATTTGATAGTTCTGACTTCTGATTTTTCCTATACAGACGATTATATTGGTCATTGGGAAATTGACGGTCGACTAGACTGGTCATCCGGTTTGATAAAAAATTTGACGTTTTTCACTTCTATAAATACCAACTCACTTGTCATTCATTTTAACACTTAAGAGCATTCAAATGAGGTACTTTTGAGCAAAATTATATTGATTTTTTTATCTCATTTATTATTATCAAAT